>VYXH01010506.1:95061-153305 GCA_013397275.1 Burhinus bistriatus
CCCCCCCCCCCCAGGATGGGGGAGAGAATCAGAAGGGTAAAAGTAAGAAAAGTCATGGGTTGAGATAAAGACAGTTTAATAGAGAAAGCAAAAAGGCACATGTGCAAGCAAAGGAAAACAAGGGATTCATTCACTACTTCCCATTGGCAGGCAGGTGTTCAGCCACCCCCAGGAAAGCAGGGCTCCATCACATGTAAGAGTTACTTGGGAAGACAAACGCCATCCCTCCAAATGTCCCCCACTTCTTTCTTCCTCCAGGTTTTTATTGCTGAGCATGATGTCATATGGCATGGAATATCCCTTTGGTCAGTTCAGATCACCTGTCCCAGCTGCGTCCCCTCCCAGCTTCCTGTGCTCGCCTAGCCTGCTTGCTGGAAGGGCAAGATGAAGAGCAGAAAAGGCTTTGATGCTGTGTAAGCACTGCTCAGCAATGACTAAAACATTCCTCTATTATCAACACTGTTTTCAGCACAAATCCAAAACAGTCCTATACCAACTACTGTGAAGAAATTAACTCTATCCCAGCCAAAACCAGCACATTCACAAATAAGATTTAGGGAATCTGATATGGCATGTGAACTCTACTTTTTGCAGTCTTATTAAATTGCTGGGGTTTTTTAAAGCTTGCACGAGTATGCTTTAGATCTCGCTGATTGCTATTCTGGCACTTATTGCTTGTTTTACATTAGCTGGCAGAGGGGTGTTGACTTCTGCCTGGGGCTAATCCATTAGTTCTCATCACTTGCAGTTTTGGGAAGTCTAATGCTTTGGTTACGTGCACACTTCCACTTCCGGCCTCTGATGCCTCCCGTTGCCTGTTGGGCAGTAAGCTCTACCTTCCCTTTGCCTGGCTCTAGCTAAATTTCTGTCCATGATGGATCAGGTAGGAATAGTTAGTTCTTTAAACATTTTACTGAGCTCAATAAGATTCTCTTGAATCAGGTTGCAATAGAGACTTCAGAATGACACCAAATTTTTATTTGGCATAGTTTTATGAATGGAAGCACTCTGGCTAGTTAGCAGTATATAGCCTGTCATTTGTGCCTCTCCAGATATTTTCAGAATATGTTAAGTATTGTCAAAGGTAACAAAATAATGACCGATACTTCTTTTTTCTGTGTGTGCTTCTTGATACTTCCTGAGGGGCGAAAAAAGAGTGCTCTGGGTGCAGTTACTGACCTAAAGCACAAAAATGACACAACCACAATTTTAAGCAACAGCACTGAGAAACTATGTAGGTTCCATGCTGCTGATGAGCTTACCTTTTGCGTATCACTTTCACATTGAGAGAAACTAAAGTTTCATAAAATATTATGAACTCAGGGCTGACTTTTTTTGTGTGTTAAATGAAGGTTTGTGGCTTGTCAGTTGACCAACGTTTTTATTTTACATTGGCTTTCTATTTTCATAGCTATGCTAAATCTCCATTAGTGTTTTCTGCAGCATTTTTCAGACAGCCTAAATGAAGTCAAGCATGACCAATCCACCTTGCAACTGACCTTGTCTTTCTGCCATGGAAACAGGGTTGAGTTGCTAGATGATGAAGTGGTACCAAACTTGAAAGAACACAGGAAGATACTTAGCATCCAGATTCATTGCAACAATTCATATTCTTAATATTTTCCTATTGGAAAAAAGAAATTATTTAATTCAAATGTAAAGGTTATTTTCATGTGCTTGGTATGTAAAGTCCATTTATACTTTCAAACACTGGAGTATAGCAACCACTATGGCAAAAAAGGTCCAATAGACAGAATCCTGTTAGACTTTTTTTTGAAGAGAAGATTGTAATACACCTACTAATATGGAAAATATATTAGAATCTTTGTGAGAATCTGAGTGAACGGTACAATCCTTTTGATGGCTGTACTGCTGGCAGTGGCACCTTTCCATTTTCCAACAGTGTCCATAATGCTGCCTTCTGCATTGTATGTTGTTTCTTCAAGAATCTTGGTGACTTTAAAGAACCCTAACCACAGCATCTTTGAAAGAAGAAGCAAGACTTCTTCTCCGATTTAAGGAGTCTTAGGAGCTTAATTTAGGACTACTCATGATAAAGCTATAAAAATATGTTATTTTTGTTCAGGAACATGGATTTAGGATGCTTCAGGTTTTGGATGGTACATCACTGAAAAGTAGTTCTCTTTTGGGTGCATCAAACTGTGCATTCAAAGTCTTGAGTCTGTTTGTTTAGATCTAGTATGTCTGTCTACGTAATACGCTGGGCTCTGCAGAGATTTAAGGTAGCTATAAAGAATTGTATAGCTATGTTTAAGTCAGGTGACACTTCATGCTATGTGTGCCTACATAAAAAAATAAATAAACATGCATATCTATAAATATCCCCCCCCCAATTTTCCCCCTTTGAATCCCAACACTAACTATGAAACATCATGCTAGACCACCTTTTAGTTTCTCCACTGCAGCACTAATTTTAATCTTTCAACACTCTCTAGCCTCAGAGCTGTCAATTCTTAGCTTCTGAAGATGTTAGATTTCTTTTTTCTGTATCCTATCCCATGTCCTGTCTGGGTTCTGTCGTCTTCTTCTCTTCCAGGACAGTAGTCACAACTGTGTTACCATTCCAGCTGAAATGCAAAGAAACAAAGCTCTACAAATTAAAATTGTGTCATTTCTTTATTTTAGACATTGCTGCCGCATAGCAATTTTGAAACTTTTCTCAGGTTACTATAGAGAAATCTAGTAGCGACTTCCTATAAATATAAGAGGATGACAAATATCCTTAATGCTATCCATTATTTATCCTTTTCCAAATCTTACAACAGGCAAATGCCACATTTTTATTGTTACAATTTCAAAGGAGAAGTGGAGGGCAGCCATCTCCTTGCTATCCTGTTGACAGATCCAAACCATAACGTTACCTCCTGCAAGCTATCTGTCAGTCCTAAGACCTGAGTATGCAGAGGGTTTGATTAGTCCATCATTATCTTTACTTAGTGTTTTAAATGATAATAATTTATTAGATTGCTCCTATGTCATTCATTATGAATTCACAGTGTGACTTATTTCAGTACTAGATGTTTATTTTAATTAACTTGTTTAATATATGTTGATGGAAGAAGTAGGCTTGGGAATATTTCATTAGTATTTTATCCCTGGAGAAGTTATTTCACAACCCAGTATGACAGTGAAAATAATTATTAGCATTTCTTCAGTAAGTCAAAACTCTAGATATTTGGTCAAAAAAGTCCTAGAACACAAGCTTTGGCTGAATGTGTTGGGGAAGAGGAACATTTTCCTTTTAAATGTGGTGCATTGGTGATTGTCAGTGCATATGGTTTGAGAAACTATTTCTCCATAGCTTCAGTGCTAATGTTCTTCAAACTTTAGAATGAGCCCTAAAGAGAAACAGTAAACATTTATAGATAAAGTTATCATCTTCCAGAACATTTCGTTAAAATGATGTGCAGATTCACACAGGCTAACCTTATTGCCCTCATGTAGGAAGCCTACGTATCCTGTATTTATAGTCTGTGCCATCTGGACAGGTAAAACTGAGCAAGGTAGATTTGCCAGAAGTACAAATAAACAGTTGTGGGCTAAGTGAGGGAGTGCTGTGGTGTGTGTTTGAACAACATTACTGGAGCACAACCGTCCCCATGGACGAGCCCATGCTTTCATAATCCTGCCCTTAGCCACTGCCAGGCTTTCCAGGCAGCCCATGCAGCATCAGCCAGCTCTGGGCTCTCACTGGTGACTGGATTTTTAAGAACGTATGATTTTGTAGGACCAGCTGTTACCCTGCCCATAATAAATGAACTATCTGTGTATACATTCTAAATTTTAACTGCGGTAGCAGAGAGACACAATTCAGCCCTTTGTGTGGTACTTTTTTAAAACAAATCTGTGGTGCAGTTCCTCGGAGTCATACTTCTGGATCTGGCACTGGAGTAAGTCACAGGTACTGGCCATTTTTGGCAGTGTTTGTTCTGTACTTTTTTAGAAAATTCTGAGTAGATGTCATTGCAGGAACAATTTATACTGTTTATTTAGAAAACCACGCAACCCCCCTAAATGACCAAAATCCCAGGCTACTCTGGCTAATTTACCCCGCTGCTTCATCAACAGCTAAAGAGATGTTTCAGTTCATACTGATACTGAGGTTATCCAAGTTAGATTTAAATGAGCTAATTCAGCTGTAAGAAGAAGGGTAATTTAACGGATGGTGAACTGTGAACTCCATACTTCTGTAATTAGACTGCTACCAGTAACTGAGTTAGCTCAAGAAATTGTACAAAACATGGAAGTCTACATTATAATGAATGTCTCAAAGAGCACAGAACTCTGGATTTTCAGTAAAGCCCGTTTTTCCCTAGTACACTGCACTGAGCAACAAGGTAGAAGTTTTGAATTGTTTCATTCTTTTCTGCTTTTTTAGTTCATTTTTCCATGCATATGTGAGTTAAGTGATTAAACTTTCTGTGTACGTGCATATGAACAGGCAAATCTGTTTCTCTTGAGTTACCAATTTTACACTTTCAAACATTATTGAACCCACTGATTAATTTCAGCAGAAGCTGGCAGAAGTAGGGGTCTCAAAAACCAAAATTTATGTGTGCATACAAGGCTTGTGAAAATAGACAGCCAGGTAGAGAAGGAAGATCCTAAAAATGTGCCAGTAGAGAAGTAGGTATTATGAGATGCCAAACAACCTATCCATGTGGATTCCTTGTATGTCCTGTGTTGGGAACGGCTTCAGTTGGAAATTATGTTTTCTTAAACACCGAAATCTAACAGCCACAAGACTTGAGGAAACCACATGTAATTAGTTTTATTGTTTACAGAAAAATGTGGTGTTTTTGTAACACTTTTGAAGTCTATGGGATTTTAAATCTTATTGGTGTATTTAGATTTCTACAATATTTATTATTCCAGGATTTAAGAGCACAATTTCACCAAACACTAAACGTATTGGTTTCAAGTCTTAAACTTTGACAAGTATATTTATATCTTTATATCTTTATATATAAAGATCAGAACGTCTTCCTCCTCATCAAAAGCTGGATAATGACCTGGTCAAAATGAGAAACTGATGCTGATATATGACGGTAGAAGAGGCTATGGTTAAGTTTATGGTTGTATGGTCAGATCTTTAGGAATACCTGGAAGAATTATCTAAGGATCTAGATATTTCAGAAGTGCCTACAAACCCTCTTTTTAAAGATGACTGATGGAGTAGTTGTGCTTTTGGGAGGTAATGTTATGTATGTCATTAGTTGTTACAGCCAAATATCTGGAAGCATTTGAAGCAATTTCTTTATTTTAACTCTCATTGCATACAATTTGGGTATGTGAATGAGGTCAAACGCAGGTGACTATAAGTATTTGAAAAAACACAGCTGTCAAGGAAGGAAAAATACCAGTCTGAAAATATAAATCTGTGGCTGAAATTTCACAAGGGAAGCCACGAGTTGTAGTAGACAATGGGATGTCTGTCAAAGGAAGTGTAGTAAGTCTTGTTACCAGCTCCATTTCCATGTGTCTTGTCTGAAGTGCTGATTAACACAATGCAGGGAACAAATTGGAACTATTCTGTGTTAAGAGCTAATATAATTCTCTATGGGAATAGCATCAAATAAAGGAAGTCTATGACAAGATTTTAAATTAATATTTACCTAATCTTTTTAAAAAAAATATATATGGAAAATTAGATCTTGAGACATGCTAAGGCAGAAAAAAACACCAAAAAACACCACAAAAAACTAGGCAAGCTCTTGCTTGTCTCTGTGTGATAAGCAGTTTTGGACTGGGAAAGGATTTAGCACCTCTAAATTTCTGAAAGAAATAAATGATTCCTTGAGGTATTCTACTAAAGAAAGAAAAGAATGTTCTGTTCCTTTTAGAGACAAACAAATATAAAATATACCTCTAGCCAGAAATAAAGGTAATTTCATAAGGTATGGCTTTCTTTAGCTAAGTTTAGATATAAGTTATCATTCTGCTTCGCTTAATATTCCATAGGAAGATGAAATCTCTCAGTTATTCCTGTCCTTCCCCAGTGCTGCACTCTCCAGATACGCTCCTCAGAGTAGCACGGAAATTGGTACAGCCCCTGGAATGATATGTGATATGTTTTAGGTTTGAAATTGTTTGAGGTTTGGTTAGTTTTGCAGTTAAAAGGTTAGTAACAGTACACCTAAAGTCTTCCAGCCATATCCCCCATCAGTGCTATAATCAGTAATATATTTAGTCATCTGCCCCTTCTTAATACTGATCAAAATCATCCATAATTTAGGAGTAATTGATATCCTCTGAGACATGAGAGTATCTGAGATAGGTAGGAAGCTTGGTTGTTAGGAAGCATCAGCTGAAGTGCTTGCTTGGTATGATTCAGTGCAGAAGTTTATTTAAATCAGGCAGTGAAATCTTTTGCATGTTAGGCTAATTTGGGACAACTTCTCTACTAAAATAAAAACACTCAAACCAAATCAACCTAGCAACTCTACTGTCAAAACCACAAGTTTCAATAACTTTATTAAAAAAGCATATTAGCAGAACTCATCAGGAGGTGTGCCTGTGAGTGTGTGTGTTTGCATACATACATATAATCTGAAATAATATGAAGGTAATATTCTTCCTCTGACATTGCCATTCTGTGCATCTAGGGAGCTTCATACCCTTTCCATAGGATCAATCTTTATGCTCTAATCACTGTTTGAAAACAAAGCCTTTTCTTATCTCCATTCAGTGCTTTAAGTTTTATTGTATTTCAAGTCTATTATTACAGTAGAACATCTTCCGTCATGGCCCATGCCACATTTAATGAGGGCTTCCCCAATGAAGTAAAACATGGCACTTTTTCTTGTCAGCTTTTTGGTGTATCTAGAGGAAGAGAAGATTTACTATGTTTGCCTGCAAAAACAAGTTTCATAGTGTCTTTTGATGAAATAAGTTCATCACCCTAGAAGAGGCTTTCTTGATCTGGCTTCTCTCTTCTCCCTTTTAAGATACGTATATATGTCACACTGTTGCAAGGTTCAGAAAATCAACATGTGAAAAAAGCTGCTATTTTTACTTTTCTGACCTCCTCAGGAAGTTTATTTCATTTAGGTTGTTACATTTTGAGATTTTTAGATGGTCGGAATTTTCCTTTGTTTTCTGAACATGACACAGAGGTATCTACAAGTGCCCTGTGATACAGGTAGGTGAAAGAATGATTACGGTAACAAAAATTGAGTAAGGGTAGCAGTGGAGAGAAGCAAATCTACTGGGGGAAGGGTAAGAAAGGAGACTATTGAATAAGGAAAAAGATGCGGTTAATTTATACCTACAATGTCTGTCAGAGGTAGTTATGCCTCAGGACTTGGTCATAACTGGGATCTATTAGACCAATAATCCTGCAAGACTCAGCAAGGCAGTGTTATTAAAACACGGGCCCGGAGGACAGTGCTCTAGTGTTCCTGTGAGAAGCTACAGGAGGCAGCTTAGTAAAGCTACCCTCCTGTGGGGTACATAAAACTTTGGTTTCTGTAAATGGCCATGTCTAATTGGATTTAAAATTAAAATGCTGCTGCTTCACTGGACTTGAAACTGTGCCTAGGGATCAGGAAAAGTGTGGACAGAAAGGAAAGCTTGGCTGCTTGCTTACTTTCTATAGTCTGCTTTGCTCTTCTGTATGTCCCAAAGTACTGTGTGATGACTCGCCTGATTGACTTCCATCTGAATTAGCATGGATGGACCATCCTGCCAACCGTGAAATTTTTGAATTTATGAAATTTCAGATTATGATTTTCCCAAATCAGTGTTGCATCTCGACATAGTAAAACTAGCTGTTTCTTAACTCAAAGGGTTGTGCAAAGTTTGAGGCTTTCCTTTTGACGTATCATAGAATTGATGATGGTCTTAGAATCCCTTGGCAGCTTTGGTGCAAATGAACTTGATTTGATTTTAGTTGCGTACAGATGGACTGGATACCAAATGCCTGTGTCTTTGTGTCCTGGAAGGGTCAGCTGCACCAAAACAGAAAACAATTATGACCGAAAATGGGAATGGCAATTGGTAAATGTTCGCTTTACTAACTGCCCAAAAAGCCACAGCAGAGTGTGAGTCACACTGATTAGAAAGTGACTCTGAGGGGACACAAACGCTATTATGAATAAAAAATGTATATAACAAATGGATGAAAGAAGAATTTAATAATGTAAATCAAAAACTGGAAATTGCAAAGAACTGATAAGGAAAGGACAGAAGGTGAAATTTATAGTCAGCAGAATTAAGAAAAATAAGAGGATTAAATATATGAATAACAAGATAAATCCTGACAAATTTGTCAGTGTGTTGCTGGATGGCAATAGTAGAATTGATCATGCGAATGCAGAAAAGGCAGACATGTTCAATAAATATTTGTATTTGGGGAACAGAGGGGAAGGAACTAGATGATGTAATATGCTTTGCTTTCCAACAGTAATTAAGGAGATTAAGTAACAGCTACTAAACTAGACATTCTTAAATCAGCAGGTCCCAATAACTTCCTTATTACAACCCGGCAGAACTGCTCTCTCTGGCAGTTTGACAATTAAGCCCTTTTTTCCAGTCACTTGATACTTTTTCATCTTTTCATGCACTATTGCAGATATTGAGTAACCACTCAGCGGTTCTCTAGACATTGTACATAACCCATTTAAATCTCCCATTAGTAATACAACATCATTCCTTCGTATGTTGTTTAGCACATCTCATACTGAGCTGTAAAATTCACCTTTCTCCTCATCCATCACACTTTCTTTGAGCTATAAAATTGTATGATAGTAGTCTTTGCATCTGGGGTAGAAAACTGTGCAACTGTAATTTTTTTTTCATTCACTGTGTTTCATTCTACTACTATTTTTACTGAGACCTCTACTAAGAGTAATGTCTGAGAATGCAAGGGAGTTAAAGTAGTTATCATCTTGTTGTCCACCTGGCTTTATGGTCTACTAATGTTTCTGGTCTATATTTATCACGGCAGTAAGCTGCGAGTTAGTAGAAATTTTGCTCAATTTATTCCTGTTTCAAGATAAAAGGCAAAATTTATTGCTATGAGAATAGAGTTTTGGGTATCAGTACTGTTGCTGCTATGATTCTTATCCTTCATGCGCTCTCTGTATGACTCTGAGCATTGTTTCTTTCTCTCTGGCATGTTACTGGTAGTGCATGATTATGATATTAAGACATCTAGTATAATATTGTTACCTGTGCCTGCAGTGTAGTCAGGGGCCGGGCGTATTTTCCACTACCCTGCAACCTATTCGGGACTCTTCCTGGAAAGTATCAACCATTGGAAACCCCTCTTTAGATAAGATTTCTTCATTTCTTCAAAATAGCCAGTTAAGCCAAGCATAACACATCCTATTAGCCTTTCAAAATCAGGAGGAAGAACGCTTGGTTGCTAGATCCTGGAAAATGTTACAATACCTTAAAGAAATGGCATTTGCTGTTTACCAATGCCCTGAAAGTATTCTTAACACAAGACTGTCTTTGGATGTTGAAAATAACTGTCAACAAAGTAATTACAAAGTTTATGGAAGCAGGTGAGTAGAAGTGAAAAGAAAATTAAAGTAATTCCTCACACTCATTGTGGTCAAGCTGAGAAGCTATTAGGTGATCACAGCACGCTGGTTTGTGTACTTCTTGTGCAAGTGTCTTTCTGCATGCTGGATTAACTGAAAAGTGGATATAGTAGCTTCTTCCTTTTCATACCCCAAATATAAATATATTCTTAGAAATATTTCAGATGGAAATGATTTTTCTTCCTCATTTTTTTCTCCATCCCTCTGACCCTCCCTCCCCTGTCCCCTGCTGCCCCATTTTCTTAACTGTTAATTCCTCCAGAAGGAAGTTTTGGGCTTATTTCCACCAGACCTCTGGCTGCTCTCTACTTTTTAAATACCCATGTACATTGTATATGAGCTTTTTGCTGCTGAGATGATAAAACAGTGTCTTGGTTTGAGGTAAAACGGGACCAATTTTGTTCAGTGACTTTACTTTATAGATAGGCCTCTTCTAACTGCTGAAATTAACGGCATGTTGTGCAGAAACTGTTCACTCTCAGAGTGATAAGACCCATGTTTATAGTTGATGCCAAGGAATGGGATGCAGAGAGGCTCTTGCTTATACTTGTTGCTATAACAACCAAGGCCAGCCAACTTTGTTACTTGCCCCGTTGGAGGGTCGGAAACGGAAAAGCGTAGAGAGGTCACACCTGCGGGGAGGAGTGGACAGGACAGGTGACCCAAAACTGACCAACAGGGTATTCCATCCCATCTGCCTCATGCTCAGTATAAAAGCTGAGGGATCAAAGGGTCAGTCTCTCTCTTTCTCTCTTTCTTTCCTTGTCTGTGCATCTGCCTTTGATCCTGATCCGGAATCCAGTTCCCGTCCGTCACTGAGTCCAGTCTGGGACTTCCCCAGCGCCTGCTGGTGACGTGATTGTCATCCTGGGAGCTTGATACGGTTCTGTATCTATTTCATTATTTTCTTTTTGTTATCTTATTATTAATATTTCATTAAAGTAGTTTAGTTCCCTCTAAACTCTTAAGTCTCTCTTTTCCTCTCGCTCTCTTGCCTCCCTTCGGGAGTGGAGCAAGAGAGAGAGAGAGCATCTGTCGTTCCACCGGATTGGGCCAATCTGGCCCAAACCACGACAAACAGAATCAGACAATGACTTCTGTCATACATGCCTAAATTCTCGACTGACTTGTAGTCACTGAGAGGCATAATGCTTTTTTGGGCCCGGCTGGGAAATACAAAATCGTAGTCACATATTTGAGATTAATTTCTGCTGCACATTACTGACTGCTGCTGAGTTTAGATATGAAGGTAGTCAGTTTAGAGGAGGAGAGGAAGGTAGGTTATCCACACGCTCTATGTCACAGCCTTTAAGACAGCCCTTACTTACTGTGCTTCCCTAGTGATCAATGTGGTGGAAGGTATGTGATTTTTTAATAGGGTTTAGTGAGTGGCTCTTCTCTCACCTATCCATTTACTCTGGTTTAGGGCTGTCCCCAAGAGTAAGATGATACTGTGACAGTATTAGTGACAGAGTTAGTTACCTAACAGAGAGAAAATCAGTAACAAAGTATAACAGTGCAAAACAGAAGTACTAGAGCTACAACTTGAACAAATTCGGTTTGGAAATAATTTAAAGTGTGGGTAAGTTAGTTCTCTACTGAAAAAATTTATTTCCATAATTTTTAAAAAGTCTTTTCTCTAAGTAAAGTTTTAATTCAAAGAGGAATTAACTCTGGCCTGTGTTTGAGTGGAGGTCAGACTAGATGATATTCATGTTCAGCCTTACTGTGAAGATACTTAAAGATCTCTATTTCCTTTACAGTATGAATAGTGCTGCTTACTAGGTTGTTTTTATGAACAGATTCCTCCTGCTTGCTAGAGAGACAAGTGCCTTGCATGTTTTCTGCATCCTTTAAATTTTTAAATTGTTTTCATCTGCTTCAGCTAAATGTTGGTATGCATGAAGTATTGCCTCCAAACAATGTACGTATTTTCCTTTATGTTGGCTACTTCAGTAGGCAAGACTTCATTCAGATATATTCAAATAAAAGTGACATCTTGTTCTGTGTCTAACGAAGTATCTCTTCCCTTCATCTTTGTCTGGATGCTTTTTTCCCCCTCCCTATCCTGTTTTTTTCCTTCTGTCACATGAAAATGTTTCTCAAAATAGTCCTTTCTGTCTTCCTGGAAACTCGACTTGCATTCGTGGTGGGGTGCAGATGAATAGATTTGCACTGGTCCTTTTTTAAATAGAATCACCACAATAAGACCAGGAATTCTGAAGGTGTTTAACAGTGGAATGAGCAAATACAAGGATAAATATATCCACTTTTTGCTAATGCACATACCTCTCCAGCATTTATTCACCTAGTGAATCTTTCCTCCTTTATAGAAAGAACAGAGAAGGACTTTTTGTTTTTGTTTGCACTGCAGATCTGTTGTGCAAATGAGATCTGTCATGCACTCTGTATTAGTTCTGTGTACATGATACCCACTGTTGCAGAAAGCTTATTAGCAGGAAGGGCAAGAGAAACACGTTCAGTAGAATACCAAGCATGCTTTAAATCATAAGTGTGGAGTGAGGAGCACCAGAAATAATAGTTTTATCCATGCTGTAAACTTTATTTTAAATATCCAGTGTCTTCTAAAGATAATACACACTTCTAAGGATAATGCCACACAACCCACTTTTGTCACATTAGATTCCAGAGATGATGATAGAGATATAATACATCGTAGTCCACTTCGTATCACAGCTGCTTGAAAGGTGGGTTCAGTAGCATAATTTAGATTCAGACAGCTCTAGGTGAGAGTATTTTATATCTCTGCCTTGGTGGTATCTTGAATGGAAGTTATTTTCTTGTATCAGGCATATTATCTGGTAATATTTAGTATTTTAAGTGTGTTTCAATTGTGTGTCCAGAAGTGTAGCTGACATTTATTGCATGTTTGTTCTCTTATTTTTGCTGTTTTAGAATGAAGGAATGGCCTAAAGCTTTCAGTGCCATCGGTGGTGCTAAAGAGATGGGTTTCATATTTTGGTAATGCTTGTGATTTCCACATACTCCATTTTGTAGACATGGATATTTCAACATAATCTCTAATATGTTGTGATTATCCAACCAGAAGGTGGTGGCGTTACAAATAATTGGTGACCTGACTTTTTCTACCACTATGTGATTGAAATGGTGAAAGGTTTTGCTACCAGACACAAGAGCAGGAGAGCTTACTGTCAGCAGGGATTCAAAGTGACTAATTATAGACATATGGTTTTAACCAAAGGAGACTGTACTGTAAGTGCCCTTCCAAAGGCTTTCCTCTGCTCACTAAGGTTGTCTCTGTCTTGCTTGGTTTCAGCTATTCATTTATGAATTAATTCCATCAAGGCACTTGTAACATGGAGCTGTGCATCATCACTTGCACTTGAACCTTCGGTGTCTAACAGACTCACTCAGTTTAACTTAAATTGCCTGGAAAGAGAGTGGAATCAAGGTTAGTGTGCTCGCTCATCCGTCTTTTCATGTCCATATTGCTCTTAACATTCTGCCTATAATTTAGCTGCTGGCATCCACAGCAAACTTGGAACACCTACACATCTTTTCTGTTCTTGCGGTGGATTATGTCGAGACATTTCTAGTAAAGGGCCATGCATAAGCGATGATGCTAGAGGGCAGATGGACTACAAAGAAACAACTACACACTAGGGTACATACTAAGCTTTCTTCTAAGGTCTTCTCAAGATGGTGCTTGAATGCAGGATTGCATCTGTATACTGCACATATAAGACAACTTTGGTTGTCAAGGCTAAAATTGATCTTGTTCCTTTTTGAGAGGCACTGTAATGAATTAAAAAAAAAAATCCGTTCAGACAACCATAGAGAGGCGATTAGGGCATGAAGACATACTCTTGGGTCACAGAAGGACTGACTGAAAGATTAGATGTGCTTCATGGACTTTTTGTCAGGCTGTGTGGCTGTGTCATCAGACCCACATTTATATGCAGGACTCTAGTGCAATCTGGCCAATTCTATCAGCTGGATCTGGACTTTGGAGGATAGAAAGGAGGATGTTGCATCCTCCCTCCCCCCTGTATCCCTGCTTTACTGTCACTCCTGTGTTGCCTGCAGTATGCCTTGATTCTCAACAATGAATCTGACTGTGACATCACTTGCTGCAGGTTATTAGAGGGTTGCAATTTTGGAGAAGTCATATGCCTGGAACAGCATTTGAAAGTACTGTCCACATGTACACTTGTTATTTTCCACTGTTTTTATAGCTTTGCCCACTCGTGCACACAGCAAAACAAAGAGATTAATGCTATTGGATTAACCTGGTATTGTTATTTATTCCTTAAAGAATAGTTTTAATTTTAGAAATAATTTTGTGAGAAGAAAGAAAATGTATGGAAAACTGGGTAAAAAAGAAATTATAAATAAGTCCTCTTTTGGAATAACCTGGAGAGGAGGTGCTACATTCTTATTGTAGTTCAGCATTTGTATCCTCCAGGACACAAAAGAAAAAACATCTCTTATGGACTAAGAACACTGCACTCAATATATTTAGCAAGTATTTTTCTGAAGAGGATGACCTGAGCTTTGTGCAAGTAAAGCTAGTGGAAACCCTTTGTAACAACTGCCCAAGGCTGGTCATTAGGAAAAAATTTTTCACTGAAAGAGTTATCAAGCATTGGAACAGGCTGCCCAGGGAGGTGGTTGAGTCACCATCCCTAGGGGGGTTTAAAAGTCATGTAGACGTGGCGCTTAGAGACATGGTTCAGTGGCAGACCTGGTAGAGTAGGGTCAATGGTTGGACTGGATGATCTTAAACGTCTTTTCCAACCTGAACGATTCTATGATTCTAATATACATATTTTAAATTGTCACTACAGAGTGTAAATGAGGTGGGCACAATTTTGTGGTATTAACATTTCAGCTTCTAATTTTTTAAGAAAGCTTTTTTTCCTGGCTAATTTTAACTTTTGTTAAACTGTAACTATTTGGAATGAAAGTTGGTGTGCTGAATTTCTGCCTCAGCCTTTTTTTATTAAAAAAAAAACCAAACCAAAGCCACAAGAAACCAAAACCCAAAAAACTTCAATCAAACCAGTTTTGATGTTTGAGAAAATGAAATTAAAGAATATTACCTATATTGGAAGATTTCTCACCTTTAAAAAGTCCTGTACCTCCTCACTTGAGCTCAGTATTACCACAGTTACACTACAATGGGAGTTTGTGCTCCCCTTTCATAACACTAGTGTGTATTTCCCATGGCTGTCCAAGTAGACTTAGATCTGTCTTGAAGGCTCCTTACATTAGTTCACCGTGCCATGTAGACACTGGTGCTGGTCAAGGTGAGCATGTTGGGTTACACTGTCTCCTGTGATGGTTAACTATTTTTGCATGTCATGTTTCAGCAGCTGAAGCCACGGGAGCTGACTTAGTATTTACAGTACAAGGGAAGCTTTTTTCACTGGAACATGCTTGTCCATGGAAATAGAAATGATGTGTGAGAATGGGGTTTTAGCAGAATGACAGAACCCAACTTTTTTTTTTCTTTTTTTTTTTAACAGAATAGTGTTTATCTGGTGTCCTGCATGATGCATTGATGGGAAAGCCAAGAACTGAGGAAGGTCAGTGCGCAGGCTTGGTGGACTGGGCTCTGGAGCTCGCTTGTGGTAGCCTACCAGGCGAATCACCAAGGAGGTCCTGGGACAGTACTGGTTACAAGCCTCAGTCTTCTGGCTCCCTGCCTTGGCCAGGTATGGTGGTTCGCTTGTTTGCTAAGTCATTCTGTGAGCCAGTTCCTGTGTTAGTCTGTGTCCACATCACTTGCTAATGTGGAATGATGGAGGGGATCTGAAGAGCCAAAGAGGTAGTGTTGAGGACCTGATGTGTCCTTTATGTGTTTTAGTGGTTTTGTGTTGGATTATTCCTGTCTGGGTGCGTTGTACAGAAAGCCCTTTAGCAGTTGGAGTGCATTAGGTATGCTGTTGTAATTTGTTTTTTGGTTTTACTTTCATCTCAAACAATTGCAGTTTGAGTGTCGGGATGTCTTCATGATGCAAATAGAAGTGCTAACTGTAGGGGATTCATTTCAAAAATATAACTATGGGTTTGAATGAAAAAGCTAATGTTAGTGTACCCTAGGACTGCCTAATCTACATTCCAGAAGGAAGTCTCAAATGCAATACTGTTTGTGTAACAACATTCTCTAGTACCTGAACTAGGTTGGCTTAAATTCTCAAATTAAAACACAGTAGTCTAGGGTAAAGAGAAAGCATTGGAAATATTGAGTCAAAAAAAATTTGAAAAGTTATAAGCAACTGCAAAGACGGGCTTAAATTAGAGAGAATTAGACAGACCTCTGTCTCATGATGTCTGGTTTAATACTAAAAATATTTGTAGACGTGTGGTACAGTGGTTGGGTGGTTTTATCTTTTAAGCTCCTATTAAATGTGAGGAATTTTCTAAAATCCTGTTTTAAATAGTAAGGCTAATCATTGCCTGTTTCTCCTAACCTGCTATGGTGTTCACTGCCATTCAAGAGCAGGCTTTCTGGCAGACATTTTTTGCTGTGCTATTATATGTGGAACCCCTCTTTGTTTTGAATGCTTTCAGCTCTGCCCACAAAGCAACACACTAAGAACGCCTAATTCTTGACAATTATGATTTCAGTGCCTTTCTACTGCCACAAAGAAATCTTTCAGAAAGCCGTTGTTCGGATGCCCGGTTCATTATCTGAAGCGCTGCAATCACGTTTCCTATTAGTACATCAAGTCTTTATATGTTTATTTTTAGAATAATACATAATACATCATTTTGCTGTTATGCTTCATATTTGTTAGAGAAATAAAATTGGACTTCTAATAAAAACCCTTTTATGGATATAAATAGGATTATTAAAAATTATTTTTTTAAGCAAGTCAGTATTTCAAATCTGACCTTCTCCATCCTTTCACCTAATTTGCCACTTAACCTGAAACTTCACTCTGGTTGAAACAGACGGGTTCTGATTTATATCTGGCAGGGACCTGGCCCACTTCCAGCATCTTTATCTTTGTACAACATAAAGAAAACTTCATCTTGTACTGCGGCAAACCACTGATTTTCCTCAGGAGTGCCAAGCTGATCCCAGCAGCTTGCTTTATGCTTTCTCAAACTACTTATTCATGTCCCTCTCTCCAGAACTGAAGACTCATACTGCAGTGGAGAACAAAACACAGGCATTGCTGTACTTTACCCAGCCACAAACTTCCTGCCCCTCGCATTGTTCCTGTGCTTCTCTGTGCTCTGCCTTTCAAACCAGGCATGTTCAGTAGAACAATGCACAAGGCAAAGTAAATGTCTACCTTGATTTTGTAAGGAAAAGAGAATTCTTTTTAGTATTGTCTTTGAACTATGCCAACTGCAGTGTTCAGAAACTAGCAAACAGGAGAATCCTTAGTAGTGGTGTTTTTTAAAAAGAGGTCATCCGCAGCCTGGCGTCACTCCGTGCCTCTTATCATATGGAAGTGATAGTTCTACTTTGCTTTAAGAGAATGATGACTCCCCCTGCCCAAATGCAGCAGCACTGATGCCTTGCTGGTGATCTTGGATGCTGCCTCTAACCCTGGAAAGTATATGCAATCTTGTTTTGCTCACTTTGTTTTGTGATTTATGTTCCAAGGCAGTATGTGATACCAAAACCAGAGATATCCACAACTACTGGGCTGTATTTGTATGATCATATTTCTATGCCAGTTCTAACAGTACCTAGAGGTCTTCTTAAGAAAATATCTCATCATATTACTCAACATATTACTGCCCCAGACTGGGCAGTTTCTTATTTGGGCCATATGAAAAAAGACATGTTTCAGAAACAGAAAAAGTCTTCTAGGGAGCAGGTCTAAGATGCACTAGAATATGAGTGGGATCATCTTTTTCTTATTAATTTGCAAGATCAAGTTATCAGTGCTTGTTATAGTGGTTTTTGACTGCTTCCCTTGTGGTGTATCATTTTCTTTTCCCCTTCAGGATTAAAACTACAGATATTGACACTTTTGAATTGAAAGCAGGTACTTATGAGTGATCTTAAAATATAACTTGAATCTAGTAAATGATGTTTTGAAAATAGTTCTGTTTTGTCATGCAAGAAAATAATATGCTATTGCTACTCTAAGGCTAGACTAAGAACTTGGCTATTTATATTAACGCTGGGTTTAAAAACTACCCTTTAGAAACTTTCACTCAGTTGATACTGGGGACAGCTAAACTTTCCCTCATTAACATAACATTTTCCTAGGTGCCTAATGCTGTGCTGCTGGGCATACTCAGAGTTGTCAGCTCCTGGATCCTACCAAAGCCTGACTGGGATTCAGAGATAGAATCATAGAATGTTTTAGGTTGGAAGGTACCTTAAAAATCAACTAGGTCCAACCCCCCTGCCATGGGCAGGGACACCTACCACTAGACCAGGTTGCTCAAAGCCCCATCCAGCCTGGCTTTGAACACTTCCAGGGATGGGGCCTCCACAACTTCTCTGGGAAACCTGTTCCAGTGTCTCACCACCCTCAAGGAATTTCTTCCTGATATCTAATCTAAATCTACCTTCTTTCAGTTTGAAACCATTACCCCTTGTCCTATCATTACACTGTCTCCCTATCTTTCCTGTAGGTCCCCTTTGAGTACTGGAAAGCCACTATAAGATCTCCCCGGAGCCTTCTCTTCTCCAAACTGAACAGCCTCAACTCTCTCAACCTGTCCTCATAGGAGAGGTGCTCCAGTCCTCTGATCATCTTTGTGGCCCTCCTGTGGACTCGTTCCAACAGGTCCATGTCCTTCTTATGCTGAGGGCTCCAGAGCTGGATGCAGTATTCCAGGTGGGGTCTCATGAGAGCAGAAGGGCAGGATCACTTCCCTTGTCCTGCAGGCCATGCTTCTTTTCATGCAGCCCAGGATGCGATTTGCTTTCTGAGCTGTGAGCGCACATTACTGGGTCTTGTTGAGTGTGTCATCAACCAACACCCCCAAGTCTTTCTCCTCAGGGCTACTTTCAATCCATTCTCTGCCCAGCCTGTATCAGATATTCTGCCTGCATTTTCTTGAGTGCTTGATGTAGTAGAGTTCTCCATGTACTCTATGGCCAGCTTCAGGTCTGCATAGAAATCTGCTGAAATTACAAGGATGGGAGATTGAAGAAACCCTGGAGGTAAAAGGGATCTAAATAGAACTAGCCAATTGCAGGTCTTTCCTTGTAACTTACACTAGGTGCATTATCGTGAAGCATAGAACCATGCCATGTCTGGCTTATGAGTTTGACACGTTTTCCAGTTTAATCTGTTACAGGGGTGCTTTTTTTGTTGTATGTTAGCCCAAAATTTCTATTGTGAAGAAATTATTAACTGTCTGACTTAAGCAGTTTTAAATACTGCTGCGGCTGTCTCTGGTGGTTCTTGTGAATATGGTCCCTGTTCCCTCCCATCTTGTGCAACTACAACGCAACAAGCCAGTTGACTAATATACTCCCTTCTCAATTGGAACCAATTCATATGCAACCACATTTTGTTTATTGTCATTTTAGCCTGCATAACTACAAATGCTGTTATTGGTCCTAAAATTCTCCCTTCTCTATGCTAGTGCATCAATACTTAAATATTTTTATTTCCTTGCTCATTTATTAGACAATGATAAAACATACTAAAATGTTCCATCAAAAAAGGAAGGAATGACTATTAGCCTGTAGTTATGCTTCTCCTTCTTGAGGGGGAAAAAAAAGTAAAAGAGAATGATTATTTGTTAATAAGAAAGTTATTAAAAACCTGACTTAATTAGTTTGCCTTTCAGAATTTCTTACTGTGTGTTGTCTTGTATGTTTCAGCAGCTTTTCATAAGTTACAACGGACTCTTAACTGCATGCAAGTATTAAAGAAGTTTTAATGGTCTGGATAATTTTCAGAAGAAAATTAATTAAAGAAACCATTTTCCTGGTGGCTATCAATCTCATGGCTCTCCAAGCCCAAGCTATACTTTCCTTTTCCTTTCCAGCATACTAATGTGCTACCAATTTACAGGAGAGTAATTGCATTTTCATGCCCATGGCTTTTCATGCATTCCATTTTAGAAAGCTGAATGGCTATTTTTATTGATAAGGCAAGATGTTAGAAGCATCTCAAAAAATTCTCTTGTTGACCTTTTATTTTCCTTCCTTCTCCCAAACTGTCTAACTAAAGAGCCGCTAGAAGTGTATTTTCTAACAAATTAAGTGCTGTGACATCATTAGGCCTTTGAGTTTAGTGCCCCTGAGTTTTAATTAAATGTCAAACAAATACCATTCAATTCTGCCAACAAAAACACAGTGTTATTTGCAGAAAACCTGAGCATGTCACCACCTTACCTTGCTTGCTTTCTCTCTGCCTAGTGATACGCAGGGACATGCCACAGAATAATTCCCCTGAATATATTAAAAACAAAACAGTTACTGTGTTGCGCACCTTGATACCTCCTGGGTATCATAAGGTGACTTAGAAGTTTTTTATCCTGGTATTATTTAGTTAAAACTGATTTTTTTTTTTGTGGTATCTACTATCATAACTCTTTGCTGCTGTATAATCCGTCTCCTTTCAGGGAGATTTTTAATACAGTTTCCAAGCCACGTGACACACAGAGTCTCCCAAATAAATGAATGGAAATGATTCCTGTCTTACCATGCTTTGAGCACTGTGTGAGATAGTTGCCCCCAGTAAAACTTTTTCTTTCCTGATGTAGCTGGTGTTGCCCGTTGCTGGAGATTACTTCTTGGACTGGAAACGAGAGACTATCAACTCCTGTTTATTATGTGGGTAGCAGTCAGTGCAGGCACTCTCAAGGAGGAGATCTGAAACAGGTTTGTCCTGGAAATTGGAGGAGAGAAAATTGTGTTCAGGAAAGCTTGATTTCTCATAAAGTAATGAGCAGCTCTCATGGAGTCCATGCTGTTCATTAACATGCAGTAGATCCAGAATCAGGTACTGACCCAACCTGACTGTTTAGATCTCCACTCTTCTTTCTTTCCTTTGTGTAAACTTTGGTGATGTTTTTGTTTTTCTTCTCATATGGAATAATATTGTGTTGCTTTTTGGCACCACCTGAGGACACCTTCTTTTACCTGTCTGGCTCAACAGTGTTGCATTAGAATCATGACCTAATAGAAACCATATAAGCTTAGCAGAGCTCTAAAATTACCTAGGGTCAGTTACGTCTCACTTGATCGATTGAGCTAATTTCTGAAGGCCGGTTAATGGATAGATTTGATTCCTGTATTTCATTGCTTGGCTAATCTGTACAAAATGAGATGCAGAGAAGGCAATTTTTTCCAATAATTATTGAAAGCATGCTTCAGCTCTCAGTTGCTCTGGTATACTGACATTAATTTTAGTGCATTTACTCCCAAATTTTGCCAGTCTAATTGAGAGCTACATAATATTCTAACAGTACCTAGATTTCAAGTATCCCATCTCATCTTTACTTAAAACAGATGACCTTCCTTATTCCCTAAATTTTGGTTTTAAATTCCAGTTTTCCAGGGGCTTTGCTATTGAAGGGTTAGCTGGGATCCTCCTCTCCCCTCACGGATATAGGGTACCATATCCATGTACCTCAGCTCTGGGAATCTTCCATGTACATAATCCTCTGAGAAGACAATGACACTGTCAAAGGCTAAAAGATTGTCTGCAGCAGGTAGATAAATAAACTAAGTCCCAAATAAGAAATAGTTGAAAGGGAGGAAAAGGAAATTTATGGGAAGTGAGGAAAATGACAGAACTGCACCTACTGTGACTGGAAAAGACACTAATCCCTTTGACCTTTTGGGTTGAGTTTCTGCTTCCTTAAGAAGTTGTTACATTACTGTGAGAAGGATCTCTGAACTTCTTGAGTTCATTGGTCTAGTTCAACCACATTTCTCAGAGGGGTAGGGATCTTACCGCCATGAATTTCCAAGACGTGTTACAGCAGCAAGTGGCTGGGCAGAGGAGGCAGGCAACACTCATACATTCATATCACAAGCTCTCATGTTTTCTCACTTTTTTCTTGGTGGTGCTGTTCCTTTCACCATCAACACTGTAGAGGCTGTGTAGGCTGCCTGGCTGGCCCACTTATCTGCTCACGCAAAGTATTTATGCAGTAGTTGCCTTGGTTTTATTTGGGTTTTGGTTTTTT
This sequence comes from Burhinus bistriatus, assembly GCA_013397275.1. Lineage (NCBI taxonomy): Eukaryota > Metazoa > Chordata > Aves > Charadriiformes > Burhinidae > Burhinus > Burhinus bistriatus. The sequence continues at coordinate 116,745 of VYXH01010506.1, forward strand.
TCATCTGCCTTTTGTTGGCTGGAAGCATTCTGAGAAGAGGGTTGGAGGTTTTGTTTTGTTTTTTGTGGTGGTCCATAGAGACTGTAGTTTGGGGAATCTGCAAGTGGTCCTCACCTTGTTTCTACAGATGAGGAAGAGGAGGCCCAGTGAAAGGAAGCCCAAGATATAGATGTATGCTACAAAGACATTTCATCAAGGCCACTTCTGGCAACAGCCATTCTCCTAAAGGAGTGCTGTACAGGGCTAGAAGGTTGTAGCTCCAGGCTTCATCTTCCGGCCTGTATATGCAACAAGGCAGCCCTGCAGTCCAAAATATGTGCGACAGGAAATGAAGTATCTTCTCCTCTTGTTTTAATTTCTGTGAACATGGTGGATTTCATGACTGAAAAGCTGTATCTGAGCTAGCTTTAAACAAACACAACCTAATTAACTCTGCAAAGAAAGGCTAATAAGCTGAATAAATGTGTGCATTACATCTCTTGCTCTGGGGCACAAAACAAGCACACTTAGTATTAAATTATTATTGAAAAAAACCAACACCCTACAAAAACATTACTCTGTCAGGTTTGAAGTACTGTTTCATTATTTTGGGCACTTTGAAGTGGAAAATGACCAAAAAAGTAATTGTCTCAGAGGCCCAGAGGAGAATTGGAACAAATGTTGTGCAGTTGCTCTCCTTCAGAACTCATGAGTCCTGGGGAGCTGGACACTAGCCAGTTCATACCAGCTGGCCTGTGGCCAGCCTTCTCCTTCTGCTGCCATTCAAACAATGTGAGTAGATGTAGACTGCCTCTCCCTTGCATGGATTAATCCCAAAGGCACACAGAGTACTGATTAAGTATGAATTTATTAACTTTATTTTGGAAAGCATTGATTACCATATTTATAAATATGTGTGTGTCTAGGCATATACAGGATTCAGAGAGATGCTTATGTGACTCCGCAGTGCCCTATCCCCAGTGGCTGCTCTTTCATATAGTAGGTGGGACAAGCTCAAAAGGTAAATCACATTTTCAACAAGCTTCTCAAAGGCTTGGCGCCGTCTTGATTCTCATTATAATTCACTTACCACAGAAGGGCTGAATTGGAAAACTCATAACAAAACATATTGACATTTCAAGCCTTTTTCACCCATGTTATTTACAGTTTCTTGCCTTGCTGAGTTTTATTGAAACTCTTATTTTGCTCTTTTGTTGAGCATCTGAAAACTACTGGGCTGAAAAATACGCTATATTTGCTGTCTGTAATTAGCCCTTCAATGATTCCAATTCCCAATGAAATGTTTTTTACATATGGAAAAGAAATTTATTAAAAATTTAACAGAAGCTTTGTAAGTACATTCCCCTTTGCAAAATCAGGAAGAGAATTATATCATAAAAGCTTTGAAATATAATTTTCCCCTTAAAAATGAAGCATAAACCTTATATAAAGAGTAACTACAGCCTGTTCATTGGACACAGTTTTCTATGGCTAATACAATTACAAGTCACAAATGTTAGATAATAAATGTTTAATGGAGGGCTGGAAAGAATGGTTCATTTGGTGACTGGAAATATATGTGCTACTGGTTTTTGCTATGTTCCACTTCAACCTAGTTCAATCTGAATCAATTCAATACTGAATACTGCTCCCATTTTAGGGCCAGGGTTACAGGCCAGTCTCAGTTTGCTATCTAACAGACAGGTTTTCTGTGTTAGCAACATTGGTAGAAAAGCAGAAGGATAAAAAGACTGTGAACAGTCCTTTAAGCCTGGTATTTCTTCCAGTTCAGGCTTGACACTGGCTCTGAAAAAGATTATATTTTGGCAACGTCAATATTAAACATGGGGGATGAATAGAAGCTTTTTCTTTCAGAAACCCAGCATTGGTTAACTCTGAGAGTAATGTAAGTATTATGATAAAATTTGTGATTAAATAGAAGCAGCCAAAGAATTCAATGTAACATTCCTGAGATTAAGCCTGAAACAAGTCAAAATAATACATGGCAGTAAAAAATATAAACCCCAAAACTACTGATATAGCTGCAGTTTAAATAGCTTTCCATTAATTTAAGGACACTTGCTATAGAAACAAAATTTCAACCAAACCCTGTGGCTGAAATTTTAAGCAGTTTTTACGTGGCACCATATTTTTCTTACATGTCCATGTTTACTCTTTACTGTCCGAAGCTGTTATCTGCAAAATATCATTGTGGATAGAGATAAATGATAAGCAACTTTGTTTTCTGAGAGATTTATGACTTTTTTATAGTGCCAGTAATCATAAATTGCACTGAAGTAAACAGCTAACTCTTGTCCAGACTGATGTTAGTACAAACATGGAGACTGTGCTGCTTTATAAAAAAGTCTATTTTGAAAATGGTATTGAAAAGCCATTAGAAGTGAGAAAGAATCCGCTTGACTAATTGTAGCTTGAGCTGTGATCCAGTGTTGATTGAATTTGACTAGGAAGTGGTCCTCAGTGATGTGACTTGGGCTAGATGCAAGATTAGTGCCTTCCTAGGAGCTTGGTCCTTAAGCGGGGTCCTGGGTCTGAGTGCTGAGCAGAGTTTGGATCCTGACTAATCCAGGGCTCAGGGTCCTCTCTAGCAATAATTTGTTATTGATGTCGGAGTAATGCCTGGAGCATTGCAAACTTAATACTGGGCCCAGTACCACTTGTCGGTGTACAAGCACATAATAAAACAAATTGATGCATGCTCATGAAAGGTTTAAAAAAAGTCCCTTGCACCTGCAATTGCAAATGAAAGGTAACATACCCACAGGAATATTGCGTTTGCATTTGAGTGGTCATTCACTGAAGCTCTAAGTGAAAGCCTGCCATCAAACAAGTCATTTTAAGTCTTGCTGTTGGGTTTACAGGGCCTGTGGCTTCACTGCAGACTTTTTTCAGGGGTATGATGCTAAATATAAATTTTTCACAGATGAAACCCTGAGGGGGCTTTTGGGGTTTTTCTTTCTTTTTCTTTGGGGGGCAGACTTAGGGGTTATTTTAATTGATGAAAGATGTTGGTAATAAAATTGAAGATTTTACCTGTGGAAATATTTTATGACCTATCAGCAGCTGATAATCCACAATGCTTTCTGCAAGCTAGTCTGAAATAAGTTATAGCTGTCCAAGAAATAGCTCTCTTTAAGGGTGTTTTTTTCTTTGTGTTGAATATGAATTCTTCCTTCTGTAACTCACAAAGCACCTAATGTTTTCTGGGTTTGTTTTTTTGAACAAGTGAAGTACTTTCAGCACTTCTTTTTTGTTGCCTCTCACTACATTTCATAATCCCTTTCTGTAATGAAAAAAAGATAAAGTCCCCAAATTACCAGTAAGTAGCAAATCACTTGCAGAATGGTATGAATTACAAATTACTATGATAGCTAACCATTGAACAGGGTTTTTTAAGCAGCTTCCATGTATTTTGTCACTGGCAGCCATTTTCACTTCAACACATGGATTGTATAATTTCTTAGCCGAGATGATCTTCCCGACTTTTATTTATTACATTATTTGCTAGATAGGGTGGTTTTCTGGTTAAGCTACTAGTTTTGCGTGAAAAAGGTTGAAGTCCAATCCTAAATTTGCCATATACAGTATGACCTGGGCAGACCACTTAATTTTGGTGCCCATTAGTTGCCTTGCTCCTGAGTGTTCTCAAAGCGCAGGTTTTTCCTTGCTGTGTGTGTGAACTTCCACAACAGAAAGGAATCCTCACCAAAAATATTTTTAGGGTTTGAGTGTGTAAACTCAGTAACAAAATGCTTTGAACTATCATTTTGGTAGGCATGGCACAAAAGGGAAGATGTGCGTGTAAGTTGGTTAGGATAACTGATATCCCTCCACTGTATAATGACATTTTTTTTGCATTGGTCCAAGACGTGATTTTTTCCTGTAATAAAACATACCTTTGCAGCATTAGGGTGAAGTCTTGACCTAATGCTAGTCAATTTATTATTTATTTGTTTATTTTATAATTTATTTTTCTGTGGACAAGAAGTCTACTGACTTTGTTTTAGATCTTAACAGATGGATTTTCAAAATCCCATTTTAAGGGCTTAACCTCTAGCTGACGTATCTTTCTTGTAAGACATCAAGAGCTGGTGGCCCTGTCACTGCATCCAGTTTGTACTGAACTGTAAGTGCCTTCCTCATTTTTCATGGCTGTCTATGCGTCTGGTTACTCTGTTCAAGACTAAAGTAAACAATAAAATTGTGTGCTGCTCACTTGTGATGGTTTTAGCTCCTTCATAACAGTAGGGAAATGGTTCCAGTCTACTTTTACAGGCTACATGTTTTCCCCAATAAGTAGTTTATTGATCTCTAAAGGTGTTTGTTTTGCTGTGTGTTTTAAACGTGCTTTTATGCAAGGATTTGTTGGTTGTCCGTTACTGATGCGGAGAATCTGAATGCAGGTTGTGTTCTTTTATACATTTTAGTGGTAATCAGCAATGTTCTTACATGGCTGCATGTTAATCCAGTCAACTCAACTGTGCAGATGAATTGTAGCTTGATGCTGGTACTCTGACAGCCTTTTGGAAAAACTTCCCTGCTGCCTTTGTGCTGGGGAGAGTGATTTGTGAATGATGATTAAATATCTAAAGTCATGTTGTATGGTGTCTGGGGATTCACTCATCCACCAAACACAGATTTCACTGCTGTTTCTTTCTAGAAAGCTGAGAAGTAAACAGTAACTTAGAAATATCCCTCTGCCTCCCAGTGAGATAAATCCGAGTCAAACTGCTGCTGCCAAGGCTGGCCGCTTTAGTAGGCTGCAGTGGTCACTTCAGATAGTATTTCTTCACCTTCCACGACTCTTCTTTCAGTGTAACGGGGAGCGAGCTGTTCCTTTCTGATACTACCTTGTGTTGTAGTTCAGGTCTGAGTGGAGACTGGTGTGCACCTGAGTGGGTGGACACGTGGTGCACTGTGACAGATTGCAGTACAGTTCTTGGCCGTGATTGTTGCCAGAAGAACACTTTCCCTCTCTCGCTGGGATCATTAGGCTGAGGTGAGACCCTGTCTTCCTTACCTGGCACAGTCAGAAATACTTGCATTTTTGTTTGAGCAAATGGTTGCCCTTTTGCTAGGGGCATACCTCATAATATCCATAGCGTTGTTCCTTTAATTTATATTAGTGTTACTTGAGAGGGATTCAGCTTTGTTTAAATCACATGTCTGGTTAAAATTTGTTCTGCAGTGTGGGTACTTAAAAGCGTCAAAGGATTTTTATGTTTGAGTTATGCTGTCCAGTACTTGTTGCATCTGCTCAATCTTAGCACTCTCCCTCAAAATCTATGGTGAGTCTTGAGTAAGTGAAATGTGGAAGAAGTCATCTCAATAATAAAGCATATATAAAAATACCTGGAATTGCGTGCTAGTGGAAGAAAGGAAATTACCTGAAATGATCATGATATAATGGATACATTGCGTTCGTTCAGTATGTATGGTATGTTGCTCATCCTCAGGCTCTATTAGAAGTGATAAAAAAAAAAATCTCTCAGATGCTCAGGACAAGATTCAAAGGTAGTGAGCTAAATTGACTAAATTCTGTGTAAACTTCTGCCTCTACTAGCTTTAACTTTGTCACAGGTTCTTATGTACTCTACACTAATGTCTTAGAGTCAGATGTTGTTTAATTTATCCACTGAAAGAAGAAAAATAATTTTTGTCTAAAAATGTCAGGTCAAACATTAGGAGTTATTGGGGAAGTAATAAAGAAAAAATAATTGTATCGGTCTGCAGTCCTCCTGTGTTTTCAGAAGTGTGTATAGTATTCATTTCCCTGTTTGAAGAAAAAAGAAATGAGAAAGTTATGGAGAAGGAAAATAAGAATGATCAAAGATGTTAAATGATTTCTGTTTGAGGATTAATTAAATAAACTAGTGTGCCTCAGGCTCAGAAAGAAATGATTGAGGGGATATGAAGGCTTATAAAATCCAGAGCATTTGGGAATGATTGTTCTCTGTCTCTTCCAATACAAAAACCTATAATTATCCATTGCAACTAGCAGATAGTAGGGTTAAAGGAAAAAAAAAAAAAAAGAAAAAAAAAGAATAAGATAATACGCAGTTCCTGCTACATGGAGAGGTAATTATATGCCAGCAGGGACTGTGGATGCTAAAATATGACGTACATCTAAAAAAATGACTGGGCAGATTTGTGGAAGAAAAAGCTATTAAGGTCTATTTAGGACAAGGACGTCAGCTCTCCTTGAGAAATCCTTGTGCTACAGATCTGTAGAATTGAAAAGTATTCTGAGGAAGAATCACATATGCCTAGCATGTTGCCTATGTGTCTGTTACTGGTCAACTTTTTCCTTTAGGGACATTTATCCAGTTTTTCAGTTTGTTAAAACATGTTTTTTTCCATGTGAAGGCATGGAAGTAGGGAACGCAAAGTACATCTGTGCATTGTGGGAGAAAATAACAGACTTTTCTATGTTTTATTTCATTACTGGCAAAATGCGTATATATTTTCCATAATAATCCCAAAAGCTGACCACAACTGTCTGTGACTTACCCTTTTCTAACAGGTATTGGATGACTTTCTGTGTGTAAACACAGAGCTTATTAGTCTTTGTGTACAACTTTGTTTCACAGAAGACGCTAAAACAGCAATACTGTTGCTCAGCATAATCATGGACAGAATATGTGTTGATACTCAACAAGAGATACTTTCACATTGGACTGGATATTTGCTTTATGGCACATCAAATTTAGAGGGATATTCTACTCGGCATCAGTCGGTCACCGTGGAAATGCTAAACAGTATATTAACGCAGTAATATGGCAATTTTTCAAAAGGAAGAAATGTCCTGAGACAGAAATATGTACATAACATTAGAGATACAGGTGATCACAGCTCCACTTATCTACTTGTATTTAAGCATGTGCTTTGTGGTTGGCTAACAAACAAACAAATTCAGCTGAAACTGCAGGAAAACTCCAGGTAAGCAGAATGCAATTTAGCCCCTTGTCTATCCACAAAGCAGCTCTGGATCTTTAATCGCCGCAAGTGCTCAGGGTTTTGATTTTACATCTCATATATATATTTATTATCATTATTTTATTATCATTAACCACAGAATCTGTCTAACATTCAAACATAATTAATTAGCATGATAAATAGAGTGGTGATTTTTAATTTTTTTGGCCTTGTGAATGTGTGACTTGTTCAAATGCACTAAGAAAAAAAATAATCTCGTAGTACATAATAGGGAAGCAATTGAGCATATTGATGCGAAAGAGACTTCTCTGTGGAGTGGCTCTCATCCTAGTGCTAAGTATTTTTTTGTCTACTTGTGAAGTTAAATTAACGATAAGAACAATATTGTGGTGCTCATTTCACTACACTTGTGTTTTTGAAATCAGTGTTAATCTGTTGTCATTGATTTCCCCAACTGGACTGACTGACAATGAAATATTGTACCTTTTTTGATGGTAAAAAAAAAAAAAAACCAAAACTTTTTCCAGGTAAATACACTGCAATTAAAAAAAATATCTGCTGTCACAATATTTCACTTATTATCAAATTTATTATTGTACATCTCTTAGTGGAAAACCTTCCAAAGCTTAGAGAAGCAAAGAACAAGGAAAACACAGTGGCCTTTCACAACACCTGTCATCCTAATGATAAGTGCTGTGAACTTTTAGCAAATTAAAATAAACAATTTTGGGGTTTTTTTAAGGAGAGAGTGCAAGCTGGAAAAGCTCTAATAGGTTTCACAAATATCTTTTGATATGCATTGACATCTCACCAGCAGGGTGAATTGGGGAAAAAAAAATAAAAATTAAACAATGGGGTTAAGGCAACCAAAATGACAGACAATTACAAGCAGGGAAATGCTAGCTGAGATCAATCAGGCTGCAGGTGATCCTCAGTGCAGCTGACACAGCCTTGTGTTTGATGGGCAAAGTGATTGTTGTGGAGTGGCCTTTTTGGCTACAAGGGCTTGGCTTCCTTCATCAAGTGCTCCTTGAAAAAGGGAAGGACCGCCTGTGCTAGGAAGTGCAATTTATCAGCATCACAATAATGATGGCTTTTGTACCTGCAGGATGATATTAGGCAGGAAATACAGGAATCTGTGCTGCTTTTTTCCTGCTGATCTACTTTAAAAAAAGAAAAAAAAAAAAAAGGAGCATTTTTCTGCCTTTATGATCCACCCAGTCATTTCAGTCAGCTTGAGGCACAAAGTTTTGGGTGCCAGCTCCCTCTCCCCTGTGCTATTGAATTGCTTTCAGTTATTTTGAGACCTGTTTTCATACCAAGTCAGAGATAGTATTTGATTAATGGAAGACTTAATCAAGAGCTAGGTTCAGGGTCCCTTGATTTTACCTGTACAAATTTGATGGAGACTCATGCTGTTAATAAACTTTATGTATTGGAGCCTCTCTTCTGTAGCCTCAAGATGGGATATTCCTTACGGATGTTTCTTCTCCAAAATATCTCATAACAGGAGACCCCTGCTCTAGAGACCCTATTGCATCTAATTTTTTTTGTGAATTTCCTCTCTAGGACTATGTACAACAGTCTTTTCTGCCTCTTTCTAGGCATCCATCTTTGCAAGGACCTTTTGGAATTAATCCCTTTTATCTTTCCCTACCACTACTCCAGGGAAAGGGGCCAACTGTTATTTCTTCCTAGATCTCAAAAGGAAAGACATAATGAACTTTAAACTGTAGAAAATGCAGTTATGCATAAAGAAATGGAAGTTCAGTCAGGATAGGTTTTTCTTACTGATATAAACTCTCTCAATCTTTGTATACCTGCTGTGAATGCCTATTGTTTTGAATATTATGATAAATCACAGTCATTAGGAGGTTTGACCCTTTGGATTGTAGATATTCATAAGTACAAGTTGAGTGTTTGTTTCAACATGTGTAACAACACAGCTAAGAAGAAATTGGCTGTCTTTTACCATGCTTTTATCTTTGACCATTGCAAAGAGAACACTTTAAAAAAAAAGGTAACATTTATAAATATAAATCTGATAATAAAGCAATAAAAAAGATAATAAGAATGTATTGAATTACATACAGATCAGTGGATATATCCTAAATATGTCTGAGTCACTTTTGAAGATGATTTTTAATCTCTCTATTTATAAGAATTCTTGTTCCCACTTCTAATTTTTTTTCCCTTTCACGCATTCCTTCCATATTTAATTATACTTTTCTGGCAGAAGAGCCCCTGAGACCATGTCTAAATGATATTTTCTTAAACCTTGGCACTCAAAAGTGACCTCTCAGATTTCAGTCGCTTACAGTGAGCAACAGAAAATGAAAAAAGAAACCCTATGTAAAAAAGAAATCCTGAATTTCTTTGAGAGCTTCTTGGATATCATGTATCAGAGCTTGATGCAATCTGAAATGTCCCAGGGACTGTGGAAAGTTGGGGTTTCTGACAGAAACACCAATTCAATCTGAACTTGAATATTGGTAATGACTCCCTTCTAATAAAGCTTTTACTGTAATAGAATGATATTTCAAGGTTACAATAATAGAAAAATACCTGTAATTTTGAACACAATTGAGTCTGGCAGGAAAAAATAAATCTAGTGTTTTAGAGTCTGATTCTTTTTTCATCTAATGTTAGTGTAATCAGCAACTAAAGTGACATGAGGAAAGATGCAAATCCAAAGATGTGTGTCTTTGTTCTCTGCAGACTTCGGGAAGAATTTATTTTTCCAAGGGCTCTCCAGTTTTCTTGTGTATCTTGGATTTCTTCATTGGACATTTTGCACTCTCTTTCCTGGCTTTAGCCATTCTGATGCCTGAAGCTTCTGAGGGCTGAGAACTGTCTCACATAAATTGGTTATTATGTCTGCTAGTTTTAGAGGTCTAGAACAGGCAAGGGAGACACATATGCAACTTCTGTTTCACTTTATTTGGGCTCTTACCTAAGAAAATAAATGTCTTTTCTCTCCTCTCCCAAACTCTGAAGTATCTTCTCCATATGGAAGTTCCCATATATACCTCTCAACCTCCAATCGATCAACCAATTAGTGTGTGAAACTTCTTCAAATTTTTGTGTGATTGTTTTTGGTCTCCCTTTACTTTTTCATCCTTCTTAGTGTCTGGACATCCAAGCCAGGTAGCAACTAGGTTCTGTCAGACAGTTCTTTCAGTTCACATCCTTGTGAATTCCTAGGAGAGGGATATAGCTAGGCAACTCCCAGAAAGAGTGGAGATCATAGAATCATAGAAGAGTTTGGGGTGGAAGTGACCTTTAAAGGTCATCTAGTCCAAGCCCCCCCAACAATGAGCAAGGACATCTTCAACTTGGTCAGGTTGCTTAGAGCCCCATCCAGCATGACCTTGAGTGTTTCCAGGGATGGGGCGTCTACTACCTCTCCGGGCAACCTGTTCCAGGGTTTCACCACCCTCATTGTAAAAAAAGTTCTTCCTTGTATTTAGTCTAAATCTACTCTCTTTTAGTTTAAAGCCATTACCCCATGTCCTATCGCTACAGGCCCTGCTAAAGTTTGTCCCCATCTATCTTATAAGCCCCCTTTAAGTACTGAAAGGCCACAATACAGTCTCCCCAGAGCCTTCTCTTCTCCAGGCTGAATAACTCCAGCTCTCTCAGCCTATCCTCACTGGAGAGGTGCTCCATCCCTCTGATCATTTCTGTGGCCCTCCTCTGGACCCACTCCAACAGGTCCATGACTTTCCTGTGCAGAGGGCTCCAGAGCTGGATGCAGTACTCCAGGTGGGGTCTCACCACGGCAGAGTAGAGGGGCAGAATCACCCTGGCCACACTTCTTTTGATGCAGCCCAGGATACTGTTGGCTTTCTGGGCTGCGAGTGCACATTGTTGGCTCATATGCGATTTTTCATCTGCTAGTACCCCCAAGTCCTTCTCAGCAGCGCTGCTCTCAATGCCTTCATCCCCCTGTCTGTATTGATACCCGGGGTTGCCCCGACTGCTAAGTATGCCTGCTAGATATGTCACAGTGTTGAGACTGTGAAGGTTGAGTGGGAGAATTGGAGGACAGTACGTAGTTAGAGAGGTGTATAGCATCTCGTAGACCTGCACTTAAACCACTGACTGCAGGGTTTCAGTGTCACGTTACTCCTGGTTAGTAATTCGGAGCCTATCAAGAGGATATAGGTGTCATTATTCATGATGCAGATGGCTTTCATTTTCTACTAAGGTTGCTGTCATTGGTGAGAAGAGCATGCTTGTGTGTCCCCTCTTCAAATAGTCTAGAGTTGTGAAAAAAGAAAGGTATCTAATCATTTATTGATAAACCAAATTCAGTGATACAAGATGTTCTATATAATGAAGGAATTAATTTCTTTGTTAATATAGGCAGGGGTCCTCAAAGATGGGCATTGAAGGGACTATGAATTTACAGCAACCACAGAACTAGACAGTGTGTCATGCAAACTTGCTGAGGGCATGGGAAACATCTGTGGTACTTATCACTTTATCACTGACTTTATTTATACTTACAGTTCAGAATAATGGTAATAATTACCTATTTTTCAACCTCATTGTCTAGTGGTGTGTAAGAATTAGGAGCAGCCAATGATGTCCACTGGAGCAAATGCTTTGTAGCAAGAGTGCTCCTGCTGGAAGAAAAGTGTCAGATTGTAGTATATGTTTTGAAAGGTATATTCTTTATTCAGAGAATACTTTCTCTCTCAATTTCTTATCCTATATCTGGAGACTAAAATGGCTGAACAGTAGCTTCTAATCTACTTTCTCCAGAACAGTACCTTCAATAAAAAAAGATTTGCTGGATGTTATGTTGGATGCTGCAACTGCTGCAGCCTAGTTTGATATCCACAGGAATTCAGGATGGCTGTAATTTCCTCCATTGTTGAAGATGGATTTTGAGTTGCTCAGACCACTTCCTTCTAGTTCATCTAATCCTTTCTCAGGACTGCATGTGGCCAAACGAAATTCCTCACTGAACTCAGTAGCAACAACAGAAAGTAGCATGATTGGAAATATGTATGCAAGAAGGGTCTGGGGTTGATGCACAGAGGTATGTGAGATAGCTAGAGTGATGGAGTATGCTCCTGCAAAAAAAAGTACTAAGCAATTAGGGTGGACAAACTCATGTGCACTTTGTGATATGCGCATTTCAGTAGAAACACAGGTATTCATGTCGTACAGATATAGCCTGTAAGTGTATGCTTGAAATGTTCTGTTTCATCAATATCTTCCCGTTAACAGGTTCTCAAAAGTCTGTCAGTGAGTTGGTATTTAGTCCATTTTAATAGATATTCTGTTAGCTCCATGTAACATAAGTTTTTAAAATCAAGATTCGTATGATGTTAAATCAAATGGCTTGTAGAAATCTGCCTATCAACGAAGTGGATATTAGCAATCAAATCAGTAATCCTGATTCAGTAATCCTTTCTTCAGTAATCCTTAACAAAAGCCACCAATGTTTGATTGGATTTATTTCTATGAGACAACACTAACTTGCTTACTAGTATTCTTACACCTTTTAAGAATGGCACTTTTCTAGTTCTCTGGAACTGCCTCAGTTTTCCAGAATTCCTTAAAATAAAATATTACTGGTATACAAAGCTCCTTAGCTACAACCATTATATCTATTGATGAGAAATTGTCCAAGACTTGATTGTTGCCTTTTTTGATATTTAAAAGGCTTCCTATCAAGTACAGTTACAGATAATAATCTTTTTATCCTGTTCATGACAGCATATGAGGTGGATACAGACTCCTACTTTGCTCTAAATACAAAAGAGAACTAGCTAATTCAGAGAATTAGTAGTTAGAGTAGTAGTTAGAGAACTGCTAACACTTTGGCTGTTCCTGAATTATTTGAAAATGTTACCATTTACTCCAAGCAGTTGACCTACACATGTCCAAAACAGACTTTTTTGTTCTTAATCGTTTAAAAAGTGTCTTTTGATATTTTAGATTTGTTGAACAGTGGTATTTCAATGATTTCTTTAACCTCCTTTATTAGTCACATGGGTTTATTTTTATCTGTATTGTCCATCATTAACCTGTTTTTTCTGGCTTTCTATTAAGTAATTTTTTATTTTTTTTGTTAATTTTTTATTGCTTCTGTATCTGTTTTTGCTTAGCAAAACTGCTTGGCTGCAATAACTTTTTCTGTTTGTTTGAAAGACATGATTTCGCAGTTTTTCCTGAGATGGCTTCAGATAGTGCCCAGGTTTTGTTAACAATTCCCTTTATAGGTTCCCTGTCAGTTATGCTGACAATTGGTTTAAGCTAATGGGGACAAGATCAAATTGAGAGATATCAAAATCCTCCATAATACGGATTTATCTTTCTCAACAAAGCTCTAGTGTGAAAACAAGATTTTATTGGACAACAGATGCATCATAATCTTAGGCACAATTTTGGACATTAAGTTAAGGAGTAATGGAGCTGCTGTAGTTCATTCCTTGTTTAGTCTCTTATGAGGATGCTTAAGTTTAAAGTCAGTGACTTTCTTCAGAATTCTGTGCTTCTAAGTAATTTGTGTTTTCAGAAATCCTACCATGGAACATAGTGATGCCTTGATACTGAGTATCTGGATTTCTAACTTGAATAACAGGGAATTATTGTTTTATAGGATTAGTTCTTCAGGGAATTTTATTTAGTGTTGTAGAAATATAAATATCTTTCCTTCATGATTCATTATGAAAACTGTAAGTAAGGTAGTTAACATCATGCCAAAAGCAGCTGATTATCTGTCTTACTAATTATTATTGCCTTAAAAATATATGCATATTCTATAGCACCTACTTAAATTAGATTGTAGAAAAATACTTTTCAATTTTTACAGATCCAGAAGCAGGGTTCAGCAGTTTTCGTGTTAAATTACTAAGGGCACATCAGTCTTCTTGGTCCCTAGACACAAGACTGAAATAAGGAATTCAAAGAAAGGCTTGAAAAAGTAAAAAGTAAAAAGTAAGTATGATAACATAGTGTTAGATACAGTATGTTGTATTTCTAGATCATCAAGTAAGCAGGATATAAACAAATCAGTAACAGGTCTATTAAAAGCATAGAAACCTCAAATGTTACAATTTAAAGAAGATGGTGTCACTCTGCTGCTTGAATTTCCTGTGACTGTTTCCCAAAGAGCAATCAGTTGAATTTTGTTGCTTCTGTTACAGGCTGTCTCTCCCGTACTACTGGAGAGATGAGGATCTGGGAGCGGTGTATATGGAACTCTCTTTTCTGTGGCTTGAGGGGAAATGTTACAATGCAGAAAAGCCAGGCTTGTCGGAAGACTATCTGAAATATTTGTGTACAAAATAATAAGAACTTGTAATCCTTTTATGTTCAGAAAATTTTACTTCTCAGAGAGGGCAGAAATGAGGTATGCCATCCTGGTGTCTCCTCTTTGACCCCCCCCCCCCCCTTTTTCTGTACACACTCCACTTCCAGGAAATGTTATATTACACCTGTCTTCCTTTTCCTTACTCTAATGAAATACCTGCTCGTTTCAAACTCTTTCTGCTTCCACAGTCTCCTTTGTAGCTTAGAGATTTAACAGTAGAAATGCTTGGTTCTAGAAATGATTTTTATATTCCATTTTGAAGATGATGAAGCAATGTGCTTCAAGCTTCCTCATATTTCTCAAAGAAACCACGTCTCTCTGCATCTAATAGCATAATTTTCCCTACGGCATTAGGACTTGGTAGAAGTTTTCCATGTGAAGCGAATACTCCTAGTTTAGAATGAACACCAAGACTTTGAGTTTAGCCTGGAAAAAACAGGAAAAACTAGCATAGTGAAGAGTGGTGTGATGACCTGATCTAACCAGCAGATAGCAATAAAAGAGCAGACATTATGAATTAGCAAAAGCTGCTCCTTGTAAAAGTGCTTGTACCAAGGTAAACTGAGATGCAATAGTCTCCTAACATCTGGTTGTAATATTTCATCTTTGTACTCAAGGCCATCATCTCACAAACCTGTTCCTTTCAAGTTAAGAATTCTTGTCTGGGCTTGCATCCTTTTCATTCTGCTAGTGGTTCTTTGGCATCCATTTGCTGTCATCTTGCACTATATTTATGCTTTATCCCAAGTTGTCCCATACACACTGACTATCTGTATTTACAAGCAGCTTTTGAACTGTAATGGTCTTTTTTGTGTCTTGATGTGGCATCGGTAGCTGCACAAGGAACGGAACTGCACCGGACCATGACCTAGGATCATCCCTTTTTAAAAAGCAACTTATCTTTCCCTGTTAAGCCTTTGACCCTTTGAATTGTGATCTTATTAGTCCTTCATAGAAACCTACTTTTTCTAGTTTCAGATCTTGAAAATTTTTTGGTGGTAATGCATGTTTCTTCTGCTTACTGCTTAGTTGTACATCCAAAAATTTCCAAGTGCTTTAAAGAGTTATATAAATACAGTTGTGTTTTATACAGAGACAATAAGAAAAGACTTGTATTTGCAGACTTACATATCTAATCAAGGGGTGCAAAAAACATGGGGTCCATACTAAACTTTCTAAATAGTTGTATAACTATCAAAGGTTTCTCTGGGGATTTGCCTGAAGTATGTGCTATGCATTGGCCTTGGCACCTGACCCAGTATAGTCACGTAATGATGTTTTTCAGCCATGTGCATCCTGTATTGTCTGCTGGCTGTTTTTAATTTGAGGTTACAATTGTGTGTTTTATGCTAGGCAATCCAAAGCTATCTGAGCATTCTGGTTGCTTTGCAGTATATGGTAGCATTTCCATGTTAACATAAAAAGAAACAAAAAAATGAAGCAAAAATGTTCTCATCAGCTTTGCTGAACTGCAACATTAGGCCTGTGTTTCCCCAGGTAATGAAACTTGAATTTTTGCTGGGCAGGGAAATGCAATAACTTAGTATTTGTCCATGATTATCAAAATGAGATACCACTCAGAAAATCTGAATGCTTTTATCATTTCTTACATAATAAATCACTCCTGTCCTATCGCACTGCAGTGTGCTGCAGAGCATTTCCTTCACCTTTGTGATGATAGGCTGCTTGATAGAACACGACTCCAGAAAGTGGTGAGAAAAGCACCTGGAGCATCCTGTCTGCTTCACTGTTTATTCTTACTTAGCATAAAAATTGTTTGCTGTCTATGGCTTTGGCACCCACATGTGTTACAGCTGCTAATCCTAAGCAAGTTCACAGGAAAAACACTCAGCTACTAATGTTCCTGTCGTGGCTTTAGTTCAAAGTTGGGGGCCCTCTGCTACAAAGCTGGAGGGTGAACATGGAGAGGTTGGGATGGGGCTTCTTAAAAGTTTCAAGAAGTGTCATGGATATAGGTCAAATAGCAATGTGATTTCTCATAAAATCAGTTATTAAAACTGGTGGAAACTATAGGGGATGGGATGCCCATGGGATCTATTGCTCATAATATCAATATTAATCATTATTGCAGGGACAAGCTGGAGAAGAGAAAGTCCTTCCAGTGCTCTACTTGCTGTATTTCTGGCTGAGGTGGTTCTTCACCCCACGAGACAAGAAAGTTAGCATTTTGAGGCTTTTGCTGAGCAACCAGTCAAAAGACCTCAGCTGCCAAAAATTCCATTCACCCTCGGCTCTCCCAGTTCAGACAAACAAAATCTGGGTTATGTGAACCTGTGTAACTAAGAAGTCCTTCTCTGCCATAAATCTTGAATGGGATTTTGATTCTTTGCTGAGAATGACCTGTTTTCTGCCCAGGAAAGTCCTGACTCTGCAATGCATGGCAAGAATGTGCCACAAACAAATGAAGTCAGGGCACACAGGAAGAGACACCTTGTACAGCCAGGGTTTATTTTTAAAGCTGAAAGAGTAACATAGTGTAAAAAAAATCTTTATCCTTTCCAAAAAGCATCTTCCTTGTTCAAAGCGAAAAAACTGGCATCAATGAGCTGGAATGTACCTAGTCAGGAAAAAACAGTAAAGAAGTCAATATTACCTTCCTATGAGGCGGTAGAAAAACAAGTTTCTGTGAGCCATGCAGAGCAAGCCAAACCGCAAAGCTGTTACAGTACGCAGTAGTGAAGATAAATTATCTAATTGTCTCCTGGACTATTTTATTTATAGGGACATAATATCTGTTATCTATGCCTCTTATCCTTCATACATGGAAACGAACAAACAGTTTTGTTCTAGTTAGATGTTTACTTCAGGAAAGAAACCAAAATATAAATCAATAACAGGCTAAAGAAGAAGATGACTGCATCAGTTTTGCTTCATTTGCATGATATTTTTTTGCTGTATGGCATTTCTGGGTGAGGATTTTTACTGGTTTAGGAGTCCCACTGCAATCTGTAAGTTACTGCTCAGTGTCTGTGGCACAATCTGATCCTCCCGGCTTATGAGGTTTTGTTTTAAGAAATAGACATGGCATTCTTTTTCAGCAAAACTTAACATCTGAAGCAGAAACAGCAGTAGTATTACTTAATTATGGAAAAACTGATACAGGTTTCTAAATTTTAAATGTGATATAGTCTCAAATACCTTAAAGTGACTAATCCTGATGACTTAATAAGGACTGCTCACATATTCATATATTTAAGAATGAGCATAAATCTCTACAGGATTAAAGGCCTGGTTTTGTTCCTGTATTCAGTATATGTAGTGTTTAATTGCATTGTGAAATAAATGAATGTTTTAGCTATCAGTAAGGTTTTTGTCCCTTAACTGAGGTAATTGTTGCTGTGCAGAAATGATAATTGTTAAAAGACAAAACAACAATTTATTTTAAACGTGTTAAAGAGAAGAAAGATTCTGTAATATTTTTTTTTAATATTAGAGGGGGGTGAAAAATCTTTCCCAAACAAATTGGTTATGCAGATGCATATTTACTGCAGTGCTGTACTTCCTTGTATGCACCTGAAAGTTGATGGGCAACAGATGATTCAGATAGTGTTAGGGGTTTTTTAACCCTCAGCTGTGTGTCTCAATTACATCTTTTCAGCTTGCTTAAAGTCTAACTTGGTGCTGTATAAACTTTGAAGAGCTTTGCTGCTAAATTTATTTTTAAAACCAAAGCATTGGCATTACTAGACTACAACTAGTGATGATGGCAGTTGAGTCGGGTGGATTTTTTTAACCACATGATTAGTGCTTTTGCGATGTTTTCCTCTATTTTATTCCCCTTTTCTTCTGGATTTGTCATAATTAGATATTGTGCTGAACAAAATACTGGATTAACTCACCTTGTATCTTTGAGAGATGTTTGAGATACCCATACACAAAGAGTGCTATCATGAACTCTTTTCTGTAGACTAAACTGCACATCCAAGAACTGGGAATGTCAAAATCTTACATTAGGACCAAATGTTTTCCCAGGCTCTGCAGCCAATAGCAGATTGTATTGTCCATGTGCTGCATAGGCTGTGAACAGTAGATGTAGGGGATTGAAAAATATGCCAGATTCAGGTGCGAAGTCAAGCAGTTATTCTTGAAAAAGATCACAGTTTTTGAGGGATAAACTATTGTATGCAAGAAGCATAAGCAATCTAATGTAATGGCTCAGTAGTCATGGGCAGGAGATTTAAAAAAGTAAAAAAAAAATTCAGAATGTAAAATGTAAGAAACAGTCTTGTAGAGAGACAAATAATAGGTGTTGCACATTTGCCTTTTTAAAATGTAGACTTCTCAAAAAAATAGAACAAAATGAAAGGAACAACAACACCTCCATCCCCCAAATTAGTAGGTGAAGCTGATATTACAAGTTTAATTTGCTGGAAAGACAGACATCACAAACAGAAAGATCTATCTTTCAACCTAATTGATGAGGAAATTATATTTTCATTGTATAATTTTGGAGAACTCCTCATAGCTACTGAATAAATTTTTAATAGCATAAGCTAGGTAAAGCCTAACACACATGCCCTCTTCTTGGGAAGGAAGTGAAAGAAAGAGATAAATGGAAATATTATAAAGCAGTAATTGTATGTAATGTTAATTCAGAGCTTACATTTATTTAAGAGGAATTTCTCATATGGTCTCATGTTGTGAAATTTTAACACAGCTTTTCTTTCTCAAGATAGAAAAGAATAAAAAATAAGCTGTATGATTCATAGTTCATTTTGTGAATGTAAGGTTTCCATAAATTGTTTTGTTGATTGACATGTCAGCATGAGATGTACAGGTGTATACTTTAATGTTGCTGCTGAATTAGTGTTGAGTGACTGGCTGTTTTAGGGTGTCTGTGTTGGAAATATCTAAGCAGCCTACTCTTTCTGCAGGCTTCAGGAACCAAAATTCCAGTAAGCTGTGTGAAGTATCTCACAGGTTTTTCATCTGCAAAAGACCATGTCAGAAGTTCAGATATGGTCTCATATTCTGCATTCTAGGAGAAGAGAAAGAGTAGGCATTCTTAAAATATACCTACAGATACTGAATATCTTAAATGCTAAATTAATTAAGGTTTTTCCCCAGACTGCCTCTAGGTAAGGATGAAATGCCTCAGACTTTAGCAAGTCACACCTGAGGGTTCAAAAGCAGGCCTTTCGCTTGGTTTTTGTCTGAAGAATTTTGAAATAGTTGACCGACTTGCAAACACAAGGTATGAGGGATAAGGCTAAGATGTCTTTTTGTCACAACAAAATAGATATTTGAGTTTATCAGATTAATACAGGCTAGTCATTCTGCTGTCCAATAGATAGGGGGTTTTGGGGGTGGTGGTTTGTTTTATTTTTTTTGAACAGTGTCTTTCTACTTTAAAAAGGCTTTCTAGTACTTTACTGGAAGAAAACTGATTACCTGGCAGTTCCTTGTCCAACTCAGTAAGCATCAAAAGGTCCAGGTTCAACTTAATACTTGAGATCAGTTATGCTTTCTGGCTCAAGTCTGGAGTGAGCCCCTGGTACGAAGCACTGAATTGGTGTCTGAGGTGGGGCAGTTTGAATGTAGATGCTGTGGGCAGCATGGAATTATGACACTTGTGTTGGGCTGATCATGGTCAAGCTGAGTACTCCAGAGATATTCACAGAAGCTTGGCTACCTCAGCCATACTCCAAATTCTTATGCAGTGCCCTTATACAGTTTCTTTTTGCAGGCTTCTGCAACCTTCCAGGAAACTGAAGCCCTTTCATTTCTAGCAGACAACTTCTGACAATATTTTGGTCCAGAGGAGAGCTATTTAAGATATGCATGGCATTAATTTTCTTATTTGCCTTGCAAATTACATGCCTTGCAGTAATTTTTGGTGAGTCATCCCAGCCATAACTGAGGGCCAGAGGTGCAGGAAACCGTATAAGTGCAAAGTAAATACACATAAAATGTGAAGCCAAATTCGGCAGCCAGAGGTCTAAAATCATGAGACACACCTTCCCCTTCCACAGACACTTTCAGCAGGTTCTTGGCTAAGAAGGCATCACAGTAGATCCCTTCCCTTGACAGAGCACTGTTTTCATGTATAGCTGTCAATCCCATTGTGTCAAACTCTTCATATTGTAAGAAAAACGAGAATTATTGGAATTGACCAGGTTTTTAGGTTGAATTTGGACTTCTAAATTACTTGTATTCTCAAAGATTCTTGGTCCATGTTGCCTCCCAAATAATTAGGGCTTTTGATATCATGGGTGTCATGGTCTGTGTATGCCTAGAGGCAAAATCGCAGGGAATGACTGGCATGCTGAATTCACTCGTCTCAGAGTATAGTGCAGAATGAGCTGATGACAGTATAGCTCCAAAGATTTAGATGCTACATACTATCTTGTTCTGAGGTAAAAAATATATTTGATCTTTCTCAAGTCCTGGATTTCATTAAGTTTGGTACAACATTTTCATTAGGGTTTATGACCAACTAGATGACCATCTTTTTAGAGCTGTTTATGAAATCCCAATAGTATTTATTCTTCACATTAATTTAATGTTTTAACTAATTTAAAGATGAAATTTTATTTCAGTTATTGAAATTTCATTTCATTTTCACAGCTGTGTTGCTCCTTAATCAATTTTTAAAATATAATGCAGACTTGATAACGTTTTCTTTGTCTCTTCTTTTTGTGTGTTAGAGTAAAGTTTATAAAACTGGTAAACGTGATGCATTATTTCAGTAAATGGGAGGAATGGAGTGAGTATTTGCCACTTATGCAAAATGCCTAACCCGCTTTCTGTAATTACCTTTGTTTCTCAAAGCATAAGATTTTTGATATCATAAAGACTTAGTCTTTTTGAGTACTAACCAGTGGTGCATGAGCTTCTTTAACTTCGCTGTATGCTTCAAGTTTGTAGTTATATTCGAGGCCGAATATATGAAACCTTCTGAAAGTAGTGTAAGGTTCCGCAACATCTGGGAATAGATCTGTGAATTTCCGTGTCTACCTGGTTGCTGCCAAGTTTCCTGCCTTTTCTACTACTCAAGTACAGTGGTAACATTTTATTTAAGCAAAGTATCTAGCAGAGAGTAAATTTCTGTCACAGCAAATTATTGCTCCCACCATAACATTCTCTTTGATTGATCATAGATTGATATGTTTCTGATTAATGAAGTTCCTGTTCTAAATTATAAAGCAATTTAAGAAAGCCTTTTGACTTCACTGAATCGTATCAAAGACTTTATTAGTATTATGTTTTAATACCTGTCCATTAACAGTCTTTAAGCAGAATTTTAACATGTAGGGCTTGCAAGAATCTATACAGGCAGATATTAAAATGTCCAAAAGTAAATCATGTAGATCTAGGAGTAAGTGCAGTATGTTCTTAAAACCTGACTGTGTCTTGCATATCAATGGATTATGCCTTGGTGGTCTACCAAAAAGGAAAAGACACTGTGATTAGCAGCAGTGGTATGGAAGACAGTAAGTAATAACAACACATTCTCCATACTCCAGCTCCTCAGAAGATGTTTATCATTTCCCAACGATGGAAAATCATCATCAGATGAGACAATCTAGACAGTTTGAATATCTCAGTGAAGACAAGGATAAGGTAATGTTTTGACCTAAGCACCTGGACTTCAGAATTACTTTGCTAAATTCTCCCAATTTGTTTTTCTGAAAAGAGTTATTGTTTTGCTTTCTTTTTTACTGGACAAGTCAGAACTGTAGTGTCAGAAAATGTTGTTTCTTTTTTCTCCTATTTCATAATCCTATGTGAATCATTAGGTGCAGATTTTACACTCCCAATATTCTTTCAGATAGGGTCTTCTGAAGGTTCATTGTATAGACTTTTCAGGGAGAAAACCTCAGTTCTGATGGTGAAGATTGTAGTCTTAAACATTCCTGAACTACTGCTCTTTACTGAAAAAAATAGTTTATTGTAATTGAAATTAATGGAATCAAATTAAGAAGAAAATATTTAAAAATCTTAAAATAGCAATATGAGCTTTTGTAGCACTACATTTGAATATTTTATTTTTTGATATTAAATAGGCCGATAGACGTCTCTGCTCAATGAACTTCAGGATACAAATAGCAGTAAATGATACCTCTGAAGTTAAAAGCACTGTCCAAACTGCCTGGGAAAATCTGGGAACACTATAGGTGCGATTATGTATTGTTGCAAATAATGATGCTAGTGCCTCCCTTTTTGACATTCACATTCACTGTATGCACAGTCAAATATTTCTCCAAAATAATTACCTGCTAAATCAGGGATAAATCTCCCTAAGTGCTGTTTTTTTTCCTTTTTAAAATGTAAGGACTAATGGGTTGTTCAGTGTTGGCGATGAATGCAAAAGTGTATTGTTCTTCCTAAATACATACATATGCCTTGTACAATTCATTTTAATAAAAACATAAGGACAGACTGCTCTTTATACAGTTTTAAAGGTTGTGTTTAAGGAAGCAGGGAAAGTAGAGGCAGGCAGCAAGCAAACTAAAATTTGCGTCACTCAGGCTCTTTCCAACTGAAGATGAATATTGGCTTTATGCTGTT
The DNA here is from genome assembly GCA_013397275.1 of Burhinus bistriatus. NCBI lineage: Eukaryota > Metazoa > Chordata > Aves > Charadriiformes > Burhinidae > Burhinus > Burhinus bistriatus. The sequence continues at coordinate 139,546 of VYXH01010506.1, forward strand.
GTGGTGGGTTGACCCTGGCTGGATGCCAGGTGCCCACCAAAGCTGCTCTATCACTCCCCTCCTCAACTGGTCAGGGGATAGAAAATACAACAAAAGGCTTGTGGGTCGAGATAAGGACAGGGAGAGATCACTCAGCAATTACCATCATGAACAAAACAGACTCAAGTTGGGGAAATTAGTTTAATTTATTACCAATCAAATCAGAGTAGGGTAATGAGAAATAAAACCAAATCTTAAAAACACCTTCCCCCCACCCCTCTCTTCTTGCTGGGCTCAACTTCACTACCAGTTTCTCTACCTCCTCCCCCCAAGTGGCACAAGGGGACAAGGAATGGGGCTTGTGGTCAGTTCATCACACGTTGTCTCTTCTGCTCCTTCCTTAGGAGGAGGACTCCTCATACTCTTTCCCTGCTGCAGTGTGGGGTCCATCGCATGGGAGACAGTTCTCCACGAACTTCTCCAACATGAGTCCTTCCTATGGGCTGCAGTTCTTCACAAACTGCTCCAGCATGGGTCCCTTCCATCGAGTGCAGTCTTTCAGAGATTGCTCCAGCGTGGGTCTGCCATGGGGTCACAAGTCCTGCNTTTTCAGAAAGAGATTGCTCCAGCGTGGGTCTGCCATGGGGTCACAAGTCCTGCCAGTTAACCTGTTCCAGCGTGGGTTCCCCTCCCCATGGGGTCACAGTCCTGCCAGAAGCCTGCTGAAACATGGGCTTCCCACAGGGTCACAGCCTCCTTTGGGCATCCGCCTGCTCTGGTGTGGGGTTTCCACGGGCTGCAGGTGGATATCTGCTCCACTGTTAACCTCTATGGGCTGCGGAGGGACAGCCTGCCTCACCATGGTCTTCACCATGGGCTGCACGGGAATCTCTGCTCCAGCGCCTAGAGCACCTCCTCCCCCTCCTTCTGCACTGACCTTGGTGTCTGCAAAGTTGATTGCTTTCACATATTCTCAGTTCTCTCTCTGCCTGCTGTTGCGCAGGCATTTTTTTTCCCCTTCTTAAATATGTTATTATAGAGGTGCTACTACCGTCACTGATGGGTTCAACCTTGGCCAGTGTCAGGTCCATCTTGGAGCTGGCTGGCATTGGCTCTATCAGACATAGCGGAAGCTTCTAGCAGCTTGTCAGAGAAGCCACCCCTGTAGCCCCTCTGGCTAACAAAACCTTGCCACACAAACCCAATACATTCTGTACAAGGTTAACTACATCAGCTATGGGATTCTGTTGAAGATAGTGGGCTGCTTTGTTAGCTGCATTGCTCCAAGGCTTTCTTCTTCTCTAGTTCTCCATGTAGCAAGAACTCTTGAAAATTTCACTTTTTATGCAGGTTCCTTAATGCATAGTTGACCAATAAGAACACTGATGCAGTCCCAGGCTATGATGTTTTTCCGGTGAAGTTCACAGAAGTATAGCCAAAGCATAATGTCCTACAGCTTTCAGTCAGTCTTATCATTTTGACTTCTGCATTTTCCTTTTGCCTTCGGGCAGTCCATTTTCCATGGACATTATCCATGTGGCTCTTAGACTCCTAATATCTAGGCATGGTGATGTACAAATGAACAGTATTAATTTGTGCTTGGCAGGTCTCTTCTGTGTTCCTATCTAGAGGGCACAAGCTAGCACAGTACTAATTCCAGCTTAATTTTTGTAGCGAAATTTCATTCTCAGGACTTAATATAGTTATCCCAGACTGACAAAAAGCTGAGGTTAATAAACTTCACTGCATTGAAGGTTTCAGATTTATTCTATTGGAATCGATATATTTTAGCAGACCTTGTGAGCCAGGTGCTACAAGTACTACTCCAGCAAAATGCTGCAATTGAGAAGTGTGTGTATGAAACCTGTTCTCAGTGAACATGACGACGACGTTTATTGTGGGCTGTAACATGTGGGCATCTCTTTAAACAGACTGCAATGAAATGTGGATCTTGGGAGCTGCCAGCGCTTTATGAGAATGACCTTGGCATATGCCTATGAGAGCATTAGTCACACCAAAATTTTCATGAAAGGAAGCTCTATGATTGTACGAGATTATTATCTTAGATGAGTGCAGAATTTGAGAAAGGTGATGATTCATTCAGACACCAAGGAGGCAGGAAAAAGGGACGTAGATGTTTGCTTTTTGCGATATTTTCTATGGCAAGAAGTAGGCCAAAAAAGCCAGTTTACAGCCCAGTGAGAAGTAAGAGATTTAGTCAGTACTTGATAATCACGTGTTTTGGCAGTGTATTACGCTAGCCTCATGCTTCTGGGCTTCTGCTGATCCAGAGAAATGCGAAAATAATTACTTTTTCCTCCTTGAAGCTTTACTAGAAAAATGTTGCCAAACTGGTTTTCAAAACTTTCAGAAGTTTTGAGAGAAAGCTAGGACATTTGGAAGACTGTCTGCAAATTAATAATAGCACAAATTGCTGATACACAAACAAGGGACACAAACCACACAAACAAAGATTCATTTGGAGTGCTGCAGCTTTTCTGAATGCACTTGCCCATCCTTAAGGCTGAGTTTTTCACAATTTTAGCTGGAACTGAGCTAAAAACACAGAGCTTACATCTCCAAATAGTTCTTAGATAAGATTTTAACCTGGTTCTTTGTCCCTGCAATGAATGGAAGGAAAATACAGATAAAATCAACAGGACATTTGGCATATTGTAAATTCAGACCCACATGTTGTGACCTAGCTCTAAGAGTCAGTAAGGAGTCTTAACTCCTTTCCTTGTGAATGGCTGAGATGACATTCAGCAAAATGGTCTTCATATTTAGGATAGCTGAAAACCAATCCATACTGTTTTAAAAAAATATGAGCAGCTCCAGGTGAACAATGGAAAATATTTTGGAGTTATCTTGAAGGTTGTGTAAAGGACTGTATAAGTCTGGCTGTGCCCTCCAGTAATCACTCCTGGGACTCTCCACCTCCCGGTGATCCCCCAGGGTGAGGAAACCTGTCTCTAAAGGGGTGCTCTGCACAAGCAGAAGCAATGCTTCTGCCGCTCCATGTAACTGTGGTTTAGAAAAGTTTCACCTTTAATTTCTCTTTCAAAAACAGAGCCCTCTCTGATCGAGAAGCGAAACAAACTCCTAAGCACTATCTGAGATTCTACATGGTATATTATATCTGGCTGTCGTTATCGATGCTTTTTGGTCTGGTAATTAGTGTCTCACAGAGCTCTATAGTTAACTTGGACTCTGAGGAAGACAGAATACTGTGTTTAGGGTAATTCTGAGCTCATGTAAACACCTGGAAGCCAGAAAACCTTTGTTTCTTGTTTTTCTTCAAATAATAGCCTAAGAGACTGTGTCCCTTCAACCACCTTTCATATGTCAAATGAGGTCCTCGACACCAGAGACTGTTCACTGTGTATTTAGTATAGCTAAAATAATATGTTTTGCAAAATTCCACAAGCTTATTTTTCTGAAGGTGATGACATCAAAGCTCATCCTCAGCTTTCATGATACAGTCTTGCTTACTTGAATTCTTCCTTGGATAATTACACTGGTACTGTATTGATCATCAGAACAGCTTTCCACATTTTATGATGTGGGGTTTTCTTTAAGTGAAGTTCCTTTACGAATAACACGCCAAGTTTACACTGAGGGACAAAAATCTCAGGCAGACGTGCAGTGAGGTAAGTAGGCACTAAGATCAAATATAAGCATGAAAATACATGATGCTTCCAAGTAGATTCATATAGTGAGGCTGAGAGATGTTTGTATTGTCCTTAGCAGAGGTTGAAACACTTCAGGCTGAGGTACTGGTTTATGAATAAGGAGTAAAGAGGAAAATGAAAGAAGGAAAAAATAAAGCATAAAATTAGCAACCAAAACTAATTCAGAAAGTTTGCTTTTTAGGCAGTCAATATCAGCAGTAATTGCTATGCAAAGCCTGAAAAGGGGAAAAAAACCCAAAATTAGCAATTTGTTGGACTTCAAACCAAATGAAACAGTACTGCTGCGTTCACCTCTGGTCTTTTTCTACTAAGTTTATACATTTCTTTCTGCCTTTTCTCAACTGAGCCTGGTCAGTGAAGCTGTTTCTTTAATAACAGGTATTATGAGCATGGGACTTGGTATTCCACCTACACTCAAGCTTTACCGAGTTTAGAACTGCTTATAATTTATGAAATGGATAACTTGAAACCTGGTTGTTATTTTACAACCCTAGGACATTTAATGTCAGCCCAAGGAACTTTGCTTCCCATCCCCAAACTTTTTTTCACTGGAAAAAAAGGAAAAAAATTTTGAGGAGTGGCAAGCACTCGAGTTAGCCAAGTCCCTCTGTGATTACAGGTTTCTTTCAGTGGTGATTAAAGTTCTCTGAAATAGCATCCTGACATCATAAATGATAAATAAGGGTCTAAATATGCCTATTTTCTCCTTGTGTTGCTTCCCTCTTCCATAGCCTAATGACTGTGGAGGCCGGCCTTTGTCTTTTGCTTTTGTGTTTTGCTTTGCGTGGCAGCGTGTTCAGCTGCCTGCTGTCCATTTGGTAATATCATCTGGCTGTATCCTGCGTGGTGTGCCTCTTGATGTGCTGCTTGCTCTCCGGCCAAAAAACACAGTCTTTACAAAGCGGACATTCTCCATTTGGCAGGTGCATCTAAACAGATGGAGTTCTCTTGGACTTCTTCTGGCAGCGCAAGCCTCTCTTGCATCAATTCTCTCTCTGGATCGTTTTGGTTTTGATGCGATCTTGTCAGTTAACTTCAAGCAACTGCTGGTAGCAACTGACTATGTGTGTTTCTGCCTTTTTGAAGGTCCAGAGCAGGACTGAGGACCCCGAAGGATTACTTCTTTGGCAAAATATGCAGTAGGTCATAGTGTGCAAGCACATATGAAGTTAAGAATTTCTGTGGGCTTGATAATTTAGGGCAACATGCACAGTCCGTTTGTGCCTTGATGTTCATTTGAGATCAGGACTTGGCTGTGTTAGGATATTACCACAACATAAGTGGAAGGTTTTGTACCAGAGGGATTAAGTAGGTAAGGTAAAAAAGGGAAACAGAGGTTAAGTGACTTGCTCAAAGTATATAGCTATAGCAATAGCAAAACTGTAAAATCCTACCGTAACTGATACAGAAGGAAGTTTTGCTATTGATTCGCTGGGGTTAGATATTCACTCCGGATACTCACCTCTGGTTCTCAGTGCAGTGGCCCTCAATGACATACAACGTGATCTATCAATGGCAACCTGCCTGGAATGAAATGCAGCAGCTGCTTAACACTGCCCAGTTTAACTCTGCATGCAGTTCATGTTGAAAGAAAGAAAGAGAGAAAGAGAGAAAGAAAGAAAGAAAGAAAGAAAGAAAGAAAGAAAGGAAGAAAGGAAGAAAGGAAGAAAGAAAGAGAGAAAGAGAGAGAGAAAGAAAGAGAAAGAAAGAAAGAAAGAGAGAGAGAGAAAGAGAGAAAGAAAGAGAAAGAAAGAAAGAAAAAGAAAGAATGAAAGAAAGAAAGAAAGAAGAAAGAAAGAAAGAAAGATGTTCCAGCCAACTGAAACTGGAGGGAGAATTCTAGCTAAAAAGAATGTAATTATCTACACTAGAACTCTGTCCAGGATTGCAAGACAAAGACTGTCATGGGAAATGTGACAACTAGAACTGGTCGCAACCTTGGTTTCACATTTTCACTGTGCCACTGCTTCTTATTTCACCCAAGTCCTTTCAATTTTTATTTTCTTTAAACCTTGTAAAATGTTCTAATTTTACAAAGACTGAGGTAATTGAAAGCTTCCACTGCTCATTGCTTTCTCAGACAAATAGGGCAGGCATCCTCCTGGTGTTATCATAACATCCTGTGAAGCAGAACAAGTACTGGAGACTGATTTTCTAGGGGAGAAATGCCTTGTAGCTGCACCTAGAAAAGTGCTAGTGCTGCCTTCTCAATAAGACATTATACATGGGTGATAGATTCAATGCTCCAGGCCATCTTTTGTGTATATTTATGTTCTTGTTCTGAGGGTATTTTTTTTCCCATGAGACATGTTTAAAAATCACCATCTTGCTTGTAGTTTTAAAATTGATGGGTATGAAACTAAAAATTCTTCTAAGGGAGAAGTGCTGTTTAGTTAAGGGGGCACAGGTCTAGGGAGCTTTTATTCCTCTATGACAACTGGATGACAATGGCTATGGAGGTTCATCTTTCTGTGCCTTGTTCCTCTGCCTTTAGAATGGCCACAAAGATAATGAACCTTGTAACATACTTTGAGAAAACATTAATATTAAAGCACTGTATAGGAGCAAGTTATTATAATTAAAGTCTAGATTGTTTATTAGCAGCAGTAATGCAATATTTCGTTAAAACCAACCTATATGAAATTCTGTATTTCTTCTATAAGGATCAGACCTCAGTTCAAATAGAAAAAAAATATTTATTTCCTCCACTCCCTGCCTTAAGAAGGGCAGACTGGTGATTACAATGATAGTACGCTAATTTTCAGTGTTAGCAATTTGGCTGCATCTGTTGACCTAATACTGTTCTGCTTTTCTGTTACACAAGTCAGTACATACTGAGTACATGATATCTATTTCTTACTCTATTTATCTGTTATAGAATGCACTTTCAACATCGTGTGTCTACCTTTCTAGCGTCATGCCTCAACATCAGATGCATTTTCTTAAATAATGTTAAAAGTCTTTTTTTAACACAGGCGAATAAATAAGAGGTTTCCGTACCAGAAACTGAGGAAAAAAACCTATCTGTGTGCAACTGTTGATCACACATCAAGTTCCCTAAAGATGTTCCTGTATTACTACTGACTCATATATACATGTATACCTGTACATATGCATATATTAAAGCGAACGTACATACATAAAAAACTGAGACAAATGTATGTTGGCTCTCATTAGATGAACAGGCCTTCAGTCAACACATCTGTACATATGTGTACACACATACTTTAACCCAACAGAGCTGTTTCTCATTGTGAATTTATCAAGTAACGAAAGAGGCAAGTAGGGAGATTTAAATATTGTATCGCCATTTTCTATGATCTCAGCTTTCATCTTCAGCTTTGTATTCATAATCTGTTCTTTATTTTTTAATGAAAAAGTTACAGAATACTCCAAAAATCACTTTTAACATCTTAAGTCAGAAAAGGAGATCTGCATAAGTGAGAGATCTGAGAAAAATAATGTTAATATTGCAAAATATGTACTTTGTTTAGCTGTTGTCCAGGAAACTGCTGTCCTCCCAAAACAGTGTCATGTGAATAATGCGCTGTGTGTTTTTGAAGAATACATAGTTTCTTTTTGCTGATAGAAATATGCAGACACATCAAACATAATGTAACTGATGAAGATTACTCCATCTCAGAAAATTCATATAGTCCTCAGTTTTTTGTGTGATTAAGAGGACAATCTGGTCACTGATTCTGTATTTTTAAACAAAAATGTGGTTAAGGCTGCTTCTACTCTGCTTTCAAATGGCAAAGAACAGTAAGAGTGTACTGTTGCTGTGTGCATGGGAAACAGATGCTTAATGTAATACAAGGGTTACAGAATAAATATATTTGAATTTCAGTGCTATAGTTCTTGGCAGGGACAGAATCTAGCTGAAAATTCGGGAGTAAACCCGAGCTTCTGAAAGATTGTCATGGAAATAGGTGTGTATGTAAAAGCAGATTTGAGAACAGCCTTTCTGGATGCTGCCTCTGTCCAAGCTCGATACGTGTTCTTCTGCAGAGCGCTCCCCTCTCGTGATCCTGCCTCACAGCATCTGTCATTACCTGCCCAGCTTTATCTGGTGTTCTCTTTATAGAGTTCTTTTGCGTATACAAAGGACTTTGGCATTCATTCATAGTTATCATGGTGTTGCATAGTATTGCAGTCAGAACTGTTTATATTTTCAATAAAAATTAATACAAAAGGGTTAAGTCAAAGATTCCATATTTTCAACCATTGTAAATAAAATTCTTTATATTAGAAAAAAACAACCAACAGGAATGATATGGGATTAACCACTCACATAACTGTCTGAGTATCCTCATTCTGTTTTGCAAAGTTGTTTAATTTCCTTTTCCATTTAGCAAGAGCCTCCCCCCCTGAAAATACGATTAGCTCCATCTGTGTGGCAAGTTTTTATTCAGCTGATCTTGGTATAATGAGAAATTCAGTTCAAACTTGCAGTGAGAGGTCTGACTGAGCAGAACACTTTTGATCTGCACTGAACTGCCTGAAATCTGAGTTGGTGACATAATAATAAAAGTTATTCCCTCATCATCTCTTTGTGAACACCTGAAATCACTGCCTCGTTATGCAGAAGCCAGCTTTCAGTCAGTGGTGACCTATAATGGACATGACCTAACAACCAAGCAGAGAAAGTTTTATCCAATTAAAAATCCCCTGAGTCATCCAGTCTCTTTAAAATGAAAAATCTAAATAATAGATTGCATGAAGATAGATGACATTCTCAGCATCTACTTTGTTTCAGTCTTCAACACAAAGGGGGAAGAGAAAGAAGATAGGAGTCAGCTAAGTGAGATAAATGTGAATGAGGGTCTGGGAATATGAGGAAACAGACTTAATAAGAAGTGAGTAAAAGAATGCTTCAATAATTTAAAGTATCTATAAATCAGTGAGGGCCCGGTGACATTTAACCAACAGTTCGTAAGGTACAGCAACAAGAACTCCAATGATCTATCAGCTGTATTGAAGGATGGAGAGTGTACAAGTGAGCCACCAAGAAGCGAAGCAAATGGCAAGCATACTGTACAAATTTTTAAGTGCATGAGGCAGAAGCCTCCCCAAACTATAAGCCATTTCTCTCACACTAAGAAATACTGTATTTTGCATATATGTGAAACTTCAATTGCTATGTCAATTACAGAAACAGTCTCTAAGCAGAAAAGTTTTCTTATGTACACCCTTAAGCTTTTGTGGTAATTGCTGGGATGTTTTTCCTGGGGGAGGGACAAATATGCTTCTGTAATTTTTTAGTGTCACTTCTATGTGCTGCAAGTTGCATCTGGTTGTTTTAAATCTGCCTCTGCTTTCCTGCTAGAATTTATCTATCTGTATGTAGGTACATCATCTCCCCCTTCTTCCCACTAGAAAATCTTTAGCCTTTTAGTCAAGTTCTTATTTGGTTAGTTGAATGACTAGGAAGAATGGTTTCCTTCTCTAGGAAGAATAGCCATTGCTCAGCCAATTTCCTTCTATCTGAACAAGCAGCTTTTGAAGGAAGTAAAATTACAAACTGGAGAGAGAATTTAAAAAAGATAGGATATTGGCTCATATGCAGATTATTGGCTGGATGATAGACGGTGTTTTTGCACAGTTCAGCTGTAAAGGACTTCGTATCCCAGAATTAGCTGTCCTGTCTACAAGAGAACAAAGTATTTCCGACGTAGCAGAAACTGACATATGAGTCAAAGAAATAAAATATTTGAAGTAGCTGAGATTTTGGGTGAATAATTTCAGTGGATAAGGTTTTGAATGTGGAAGTGACTTTCTTCTCTTAATCCCAGCGTATTGTGGCACAGATGAAATGAATGGAGCAGTTGGAGTTGGATTGTTCTCTGAGTATGGAAAAAGAGAGTAGAGCCATCTCCATATGGGTCTGTTGTCTCTGGAAGTCATTCCTCAACTGAAAGGAGCCTCAGTGTGATGATCTTAATGACAGACTGCAGAACTTACAGGATGGAGTTTCTGGGAAGAGTTTAGGACCGTCATTAAAATGATTTGTTACAGTTCTACTTCTGTTAGATTAAATGCTACTTCTATTAGATTAAATTGAATAATAATTGCAATTTTTTTTCTTTAAATGTAATTGATGTTGGGATTGTTAGAATAGGATCTTAAGTCTGTGAATGTATTCTGCAAATGAGAAACTGAATTAAGTTTGAGATGTTAAGTAAATATATATATATGAAAATACATATTTCATAAGGAGATAAAAAATATTGTTCTGGGAATTAGATGGAAATCTACAGTGCCATTTTAGGTCCTTCTCAGAGAAGCACTAAACATGAAAAATTTCAGAAGATTATAACTGTATGTCTCTTTGGGTCCTACTAATTGTAGTCATGATAATTATCGTGTGCATTAACTATATTGCTATTCTGCATTATGTAGTTATAGGAAGACTGTAACAGAAAGAAAAGTGAATATACTTAATTTCTAAATGATCTGGTATGATTTAGTGAAAATGCCTTGAGATCTTAAATAGCTAAGTCTGTTTTTAAAAATGTAAATATGTATCATTGAACCTGAAAAGAAGAATTTCTTTTAGATCTTTATCTAGGTCATAAATATGTACAGAACCTCCCTGTGAAGGCATAGAAGAGAAAATGGACTTAGGCTGGAATAGGACAAAGAAATGGAATGAGACAAAGTGGAATTAGGGTTGTGTTGTGCTGAATTGGGAGATACTGGTGGGCATATTCAAAATTAAGCGAGGTTCCAGTGCTTTGCTGAATTTTATCTTGATATATGGTCTGAGGTGCTGAACTATGTGTAAAGGGGTGTGTCTATGAAACGGTTGTCCAGTGTTTGCGACAATGGGTTCCTAATCCCTGACTGAGCCCGTTATACTTTTAGTTTCATGATGGTAATGAGCAACAGGTAGGGGTTGACTCCTTGCTGTCACTTTTATGAAAAGCTTTTAAAGGTTCTGACTTTTTTTCCCTGAAAAACAATCCTGTTTCAGATAAATGTATTTATTTCTAATGCATAAATCTTAGATGCATTCCACTAATGAAACCAAGTCTCAGTCAATTTCTTTCTTTTCCTAAAGTCCATTACAGTTCTCATTTAAACATTGCGGCAAATGATTCATAATTACTTCAGTTTCAGGAGCATTCATTCTTTATCTTGCACAGAATTACAATGAAACATTTGGCTTTTTTCTATTAAGCATAAATTAATTTTGCCCTGGATCAGGTGCATTAAATTTTAAATCATTTATTACTGTTGCTTTTGCAAACTTAGGCACATCTTCCATGATTCAATTTTTTAGGCAAGGCCAATGATTGTAGTATTAATTCATTCTCCATTTAGTATTTGCCCTGATAAATTTCTCCTATTTGGTCTTTTGATCACAAGTGACAAATTAGAGGAATAGATTTTGATTTATTTCTTTATTCATATTTGCTATAGGACAAAAAGTCTGGAAAGCCTTTATATTTGTGGCTCATTGCCAATTTAACAGGGCAGTGAACTTTTAAAAAGGGCTAAAATTCCTCCTTAAGAAGTCAATATATAATAATGAGCATTGAATTGTAAATGGAAGTATGAAGGCCGGAAAACCTCTACCTGGGAGGTGATTCCCTTTTTGCTTAAGAAAAAGAAAGAAAAGAAATATAAAAAGGCATTTTTTTCCAGATTGTTAGGATCCCAAATTGTACTCCTCATCTACTTTTGTATGGACTTTTCCACATGGCTGCAGCTTCTGCCTGGATTTTCTTGCTGCCTGTGCAGTAACAGCTTAAGGTAGCCACAAAAGTGGCTTTGATGTGGTTCTTGTATTTCCCAGTCCTTCACTGCTCCTCTTAACGCTTCCATGACCTGGGTGGTATTCCCTGTATCACTGAAATGTAAAGACCAAATAGAGCATATTTGTAGGCTTGAATTAATCATTGCTTGAAACTTGTACTGAGATAGGAAAACATAAAGAAATGTAGTTCTGTGCCAAAAGACATGCGGCATGGAACTGACAGCAAAGTTTTTTTGCCCAGGTGTGGGCTGGAGGTATCCAGGTGATCTTAAAAATATCTCAGTGACAACAGCCTCATGGGCAGGATTGGATCTCACTGGTGCTGTCACATTAAGTTTGTCAGATTCCCTTCTACTCCTTCGTGCTTCACCTCTTGCCATAGGAACATTTTCCGTCCTGGGAGAGTACATTTAGAAAGCAAATTTACAGCTGCATCTACAACACCTGTCTTGGTAAAAACATTCTCTGCCTAACATCAAGTAAGTTTTAGGACCCTTTTAAACTATTCTGTCTATTTTTTTGTGACTTAAAATCTGCAGATCTGAGGATATGAAACTTCACTGCAGGTCATTCTCCTTCTGTTTCCCTATTCCTCACTCGGAGAGAGTCTGCATTTATTCCTGCTTTCTTACTTCTCTTCCTTGCCATGATTTGGGCTCACTGGAATAGGAACCTACTTGCTTCAGACTGTACTGAGGTGTTCTGTATGCACAGGACTGGAGCGATCCCACTCTAACTAATGACCCACCGTGCTTACCTGTTGGCCTCACGCTCTGGCTCTATTCTCAGAGCTGACCGGCTCTCCAGTCCGGGAAACTGCTCAGGTTCAAGCTTTCCCTACAAGATGATAGGAATGCACCTAGGTTGGTTCTTGGAGCTGAAGCCTCAAGTCAAGCCTTGCTAGGAAGGAGGCAGGTTAAATATAACCTTACAATCCCTTTTGCAACTTCGACACAGAATTAGAGAACGTACATGTGATCTCTTCAGCAGTGCATATACACAGAAAAGAGCATGAAGTTAATGTAGATGGTGGAATAATGATTTTGAGTATTTGTTAGCAGAGTGTACTTGCTTCCAGCTTGGCCATGATGTCACCATCAAAGATGTCCTATTCATTTCATTAGGGCTGATGGAGTAAGGACATTTCCTTCATTCAGATAAAGACTAATTATTTGGATCTTTAGAGTCAGCTTGAATTTGGCTTTGAATCTTCTTTGGCAAGCACCCTTCAGCAACTCTAGTATATTTCTATTCTCCTGAATCCTCCATTTTTAAGAATTATTCTTCCAGGTAGGTATACTTCACCCATCATTTTAATTATTGCTTCTTAAGAACCAAGAGTATGCTTGAAGCTGTGCAAGTCCCTCCCTCTGCAATTCTCTGTAGAGAGACCAGCCTTCTGCATCTCGCAGTGTGAGACCAGCTTGGTAAATACATGACTTGCTGAGAGAAATAGAAGTTGTCTCTTAGATGTTTTAATTAGAGTCAGTACTCACAGATATGTCTGCATGTAAGGTTGCCCAGCAGATAAAGCTACATTTATAGAAACTTCTAATTCTTTTAACAGTAATGGTAGACTTAGTGATTTGTTGCTCTTTCTGAATTTGAGGGAGAAATGAGTTTCCAAGAAGAAAAAGAATGTATGCCTTTTTCATACATTTTACGGGGTATTTTTCTTTCAGATACTCTTGGTCAGATTGTCACAGGTGGTCCTTGACACTGAGCTAGATATTCACGAGACCTTGAATTCCCTGGTGACAGTAGTGCCATCTCTGCTAGCAAAGTGGCAGCGCTAAAAGAATAGATGTTTCTGTGTCAATTGTAACTTTGGTTCCCAGATCTGTAAGTACAATGGAAACTCATAAATAAAAAGTAAGAGAACGCATAGGACTTTGAACCCCTGCAAGATTTCATGTTTAGGTAGAATACTGAACTTTTTATAAATTCATATAAACAATTCAGACATCTTAACATCTCAAAATGGGATGATGTACATGGCATTTGAGTGTACTCAAAAGCCCTGAAATGGCATTTGCTGTGGGATTTAGGCCATTTTAGTGATAATAAGTCCAATGCACCCTGGTACATTGTAGTAATGGTCAGTGTATGGTACCTAACAAACAGAACGATTGAGACTGGAAGAGGCCTCTGGAAGTCATCTGGTTCAATCCCCATGCTCAAGCAGGGCCATCTACAGCTGATTGTCCAGGACCGTGTCCAGATGTTTTTTGAGTATCTCCAAGTAGGGAGACTTCACAACCTCTCTTGTCAACCTGTACCACAGCTCAGTCACCCTCACAGTTTTAGGAAAAAAAAAAAAAAAAAGG
>VYXH01010506.1:153398-235885 GCA_013397275.1 Burhinus bistriatus
AAAAAAAAAAAAGGTTTCCTGATGTTCAGACAGGACCTCCTGTGCTTCAGTTTGTGCCCGTTGACTCTTGTCCTGTCACTGGACACCACTGAAAAGAGCCTGATTCAGTCCTCTTTGCAGTATCCCTTTGGGTATTTATATACATTGATGAGATTCCCTCTGAGCCTTCTCTTCTCCAGGCTGAACAATCCTAGCTCTCTCAGCCTTTCCTCATGGGATATACACTCTAGTTCTTTAATCATCTTTGCAGGCCTTTGCCGGACCCTCTCCAGTAGGTCTATCTGTCTCTTGTACTAGGGAGCCCAGAACTGGACCCAGTAATCCAGGTGTGGCCTCACCAGTGCTGAGTAGAGGGGAAAAATCACCTCTCTCAACCTGCTGGGGACACTCCTCCTAATGCAGGCCAGGATACAGTTAGCCTTCTCTGCCACAAGGGCACAATGCTGTCTCCTGTTCAACTTGGTGTCCACCAGGAACCTCAGGTCATTTTCTGCAAAGCTGCTTTCCAGCTGGTGGTGCCCAGTATGTACTGGTACATGGGGTTGTTCCTCCCCAGGTGCAGGACTTTGCACTTCTCCTTGTTGAATTTGATGAGGTACCTGTCAGCCCATTTCTCAAGCCTGTCAAGGTCCCTCTGGATGGCAGCACAACCTTGTGGTGTATCAGCCACTCCTTCCAGGTTTGTATCATCAGCAAACTTTCTGAGGGTACAGTCTGCCTCATCATCCAGATCATTCATGAAAACGTTCAATGGAATTGGACCTAGTATTGACCCCTGGAGTATACTGCTATTTACTGACCTCCAACTAGACTTCATACCACTGATGACCACCCTCTGATCCCAGCCATTCAGCCAGTTTTCAATTCACTTCACTCAGCATAGGCTCATTCAGCCCATACTTCACCAACTTCTCTGTGAGATTGTAATGGGAGACAGTGTCAGAAGCCTTATTGAAGCTGAGGTAGACAATATCCAGTGCTCTCCCCTTATCTACCAAACCAGTCATTGCATTGTGGAAGGTTATGAGCTTGGCCAACATGACTGGGTGTTGTTGCCTAAACAATAGCATTCCCAGCAGGCAGAATTATTGGCAGGATGTATGAGAATAGACTTAGGGAACTGTGATAAAAGGCTTAGACAAGATGTGACTTGGAGCGTCCTGTCTTTGTATAAAGTTAAATTAAAAAAATTCCATTTCCTCCATGTTAATGGTAATTTTTATTATTATTATTTTTTTTTTTATGTCAATAACGTTTTGATCAAGACAGTCCCTTCTGGAAAACATGAAAGGAGAAAATACCTTTCTTTAACTAGAACATTTACTTATGTTGAAGGATACTCTAATTAACATTTTTGCCTAATTTGTAACAGAGGGATTAAGCATCTTATTTCTTAAACTGTTGTAGCTTTCGAGCCATGAGAGCTTTAGGAGCAGGGTCATTCAGCCCTCTTTGTTGCGGGTATTCTGCTGTGGGTAAACGGTCAGCTACTTACTGGCCTGAAGAGAGAATAGATCTGCAGTTGGTAACAAGGTCATTCGGGATACTTGGATACTCATTCCAGTTCAAATGAATATTTAAGGATTTCATACCAAGTAGACAAGCCTCAACAAGAGAGAAGATCCTTAAATATTCATCAGGATAGGGGTTAGCTCTTGGGTCTCTCTGGTGAATGCCATAACAACCAGACTGCAGAATTCTCCTTTTGCTTTCTCTATTGCTCCCTGAGTAGCTAAGCGTTTCTTACAAAACAGAACACCTTCATAGGTGGACCATGGGAGCTTTTGCTCAGTGTGCCATGCAGATTCATAAATAAGCACAGACTTTGGTCTGGCACAGATCAAGCAGAAAAAGGAATTAGTACATTGGTCTCCTAAGTGTCAGGTGAAGACCCAAATAATTAGATTTCTGGATGTGAAAGGAGGCATGACGTTCTCAGGTACTTTGTGTGGGATTGTATATGATTTAAACCATGGTACTTTCCTGCCAAATTGTGTCAGAAGTCTAGGTTGTGCATCCCAGAGGGCCTGAGGAATTACTAAGTACTAGTTACTACGCTGTGGCTAAAGCACTGGTAACACTGGGACTTTAAAAGGGAAAGCAACACTAGATTTTCAAAAGTCGGGTTTCCTAAATGATGGCTTTTAGCACCCAAAGTGGGATTTGAGCCCTTATATCTTTCTTGAAAATCTGTTGCTAATGTGGGAGGTCTCTTTAATGGAAAGAATTCTTAAAATACAAGTACAGTGTGAGATCACTTTCATCTTTTGGAAAAAAAAAAAAATCAAAGGAAATAAAGACACTTCCCCTTTAGTGACATGTTTATCATGCTTCTACTAGAACTTTTGTGTCATGATTGCTCATTAAAAACAGTGTCTAGGACACAGAGCCCTTCCTGGAGTTGTAAGGTTTCTCTTTTTTTCAACTTTGTAGCTAATCATTATGAGCGTCTGAAGCAGAGTGATGAGCAGGAACTATCTGGGTAGTGGTGTTTTAAAAAAAGAGTGGTGACACTGAGTAGAAAATGAAATGTCAACTTGACCCAGCTTTTTTTCTTTTTTTTCCATGAAATGGAGATTCTTAGTCACATTAGTCAAGATATCATTGATTACAAGAGTCCTTATTAAAATTTGTTAAAAGCTCACACTTAGCAGACAATTTTGTCGAAGATTGCTGGCACAAAAGCATAAATCCTTCTCACTATCAGCAAGCAAATTTCTATAAAGCTTTTAAAAAACAAAAGGAAAGAAAATGTAAAGGAAAATAACAACATTCAAAATGCTATGCAGTGCGTAGCTACTGTTTGGAGTGGAGGGGGTGGGAATCGGCAGCTTTAAGTCATTGGTATAGCAAACTCTTACATCTGTAATTTCAATTTCTCTCCCTTCATAAGCTTTTGGGGCATTTATCTTCACTTGTATTGTCTTTGGTCAGATTGCAAGCTATGTGGATCAGGGACCGTGTCTTATATTTGTCTGTGAAGTATGCAGCAGAATTTGGCTGTTATGTAAATTGACTTGAATTATAGGATGCCCCTTTTGTCTTTCATCTAAGACAAAATATGGAAACCTGTCTTTGGCTTTTATGTAGTCTAGTTAAGCAAAACTTCTCATGTTAGTGAAAGTTTCACACAATTAAAGGTGAAATGAAGATTTGACAAATAAAATTATTGTTTTGTGTTCTGGAGCTGTATCTTTTTCCTTCTTATACTGTTATGTCCAGGAAGATATGATGAAAGCAGTGGTAAAATTAAGCGTTCCTTATGTTACTGTAGTAAATCCCACATATACCTATGTTTGTGTTTGAGGGAAAAGAAGAAAGTCTGTCAAGCAGTAATACTCCCTTTGTGTGTGAGTGTTTTATTTCAGTTGTTAGAAAAATGCTATTGTAGACAGAGATTTATGAAACCAGTGTTTTGGAGAGGAAAAAAGAAAATGTGGAGAATTTCTTTTATCTTTTTCGTAGAGAGCATCTGTCTCCTCATGCTCAGGAGAAGACAGACAGCTTAATACCATTCTGCTTTGTATAAATGTTTATTGGGGTTTTTTGGGTGTTTTTCTTTTCTTTTTGTTTTGTTTTTTGTTTGTTTGTTTGTTTGTTTTTGTTAAAAAGATTATACCCTAAATGAGTCATAAAGCAGTATTTGGTTTACCCTAAGAAAATACAAAATTTTTGTACTGGTGCAGCATGTGAGTCTTGAAAATGTGGTTGTAATGAACCAAAACAGTAAACCAGCAGCAGAGGAAAAACATGTTTCTGTGTAGACATTGCACTGCTTCCACATGCTCTGAAAAATTTTGACCACGTGATCCCTTGGGACACTTACTTTTGCATGTTTCTTAGGATAAAAGCTATGTTTTTGCTGCAGGTCTCCTGATTTGCCTCTGCTTACTGTGCTTTGGTAGTCATTGTGGGGTGGCCTTGGACTCTTGCTCTCTGTCCCTCCTCAGCCATCCTATCTGTCAGTGCAGGGACTGTGTTCACAGCAAAGAAGATGTGGCCAGAACATCCTTGTGTCTTGCAACCTAGAGCTGAACTGGGACCTCTGAACAGAGGAGAGTTGGTACTGTATGCTGCCTGCTGACCTGGGAGCCCAGAGGATTTAGAGCTACTTTAGGACCTGTGCCTCACTATGCAGCACCAGTTGCAACCCAGCAACTGGGTGAAATCTGGTTTACGTAGCAAAATACCAAAGATATTTTCTACAGTCTCTAGATTACTGCTGAATATGTTCTGACTATTTCTAATATCATGTGTTACTAATCCATTGGTTCTATTGTCACAAAAAAAACCCAAAGGTTTTACCCATGGCAATATGTTTACATATAGTATGAGGAAATGGAACTGACCCTTCTTTGTTGGGACAGCTTCTTCTTCAAAGTATTTCTTCACCCTTGCCAAAATATCAGCAAAATAATTTTAAGTAATCTGTTGAAAATAATAATAAAAAACATTTAACTGTTAAAGTATAAACAAATGAAACACATTATAGACTCCCTTGTTATGGTTCTAAAATCATTTAGGCTTGAAATTAAGATTGGCAAGCCATAACTGCATTTAGTAAAGAGAAAATGAAGTATTAATTGTTCTATTTTTCAGTATCCAGTCTGCAATTTGAATATCTAATCAGTTTCTCCTGTAACCTCTAACTGATATAAGACTTCACTGCCTTGGAATTGTTCATACAGAGTTCCAACCATGCCCTAGTTTTTATTTAATTTTTTTTTTTTTTTTTGCATTGACATTGAATATTCCAGCTTGCTTTTCAGCTTTGCTGCTCCTGTCATTGCCAGTGAAATGATATCAATAATCTGAAACTTTCAGTATTTCACTTCCTTTGAAGTTGTGAATAACTGATATTTTGAGAGAAGCTGCTGTTCAGGGACTTCGTAAAATGAAATGTACTAAGACACAAATAAGGTTTTGACTTAGCTGGCCTACTTCTGAGATCTAGGGCCTGATTCTGCTCATTATGTGAGCAGTAGGAGAGCTAAATTGATGGCATTCCAGTGGTAGACACTGACAGTGTTCCTTCTGATAAAGTATCTTCCGTTTTGCTTAAAAGCTGTATTTACTACTTGTGAAAGTATGAATTTAAAAGTAAAAAGTATACTGTGGCTCCTGTAACTGCACCATTGTTCCATATGCCTGCTGTCTAACCAGATGCCTCATACTTCTTCAGATTAAATGGAAATAAATTAAAAGCAATAAAATCAATACTGATCTATTTTGTGCATACTCAGTGAATGAAAAAGTAGGCTTTCCTAGTGAATAGATTCAGACATCTGCACCACTGAGTACTTAAACGTAAACCTGTTACCTGTAGTCATTTGTTAATTAATGAACTGCCCAAATAGGCACAAGGGGGAAGAAAACAGAGGGAGAACTCTTGGAAATGGAATTAATGCTCAAATACTAACAACATAGTTTTCAAGAAGGCAGTGATGTGAACAAAATTAATAATGAAGTGTGTCTTAAAATTGCATAGGAACTGATGGACCTGTGGATAAGTGACCAGGTCAATATGGAAATGAAAGGATACCTGTGTGGGAAGGAAGGGAAAGGAAATAGTCATCTTTATCTATTTGCTGCTACATTTTTCCCCCCTTTTCTCTATTTTCATATATTTACACATCCAGTATTTGTTAGACACAATGTAATGCCAACTGATCTAGTGAAAACGTGTTTTGAGACATACCTCACTCAAACTGTGTGGTAACCCAAGTAGAAGAAATGACAGCCTGGAGCAGTAATGGAGAGAGGGGATGTTCTTGTTGTTAAAGCACCGGAGAGGGGGCTTCGGAGATCTGGGTTCAGTTCTCAAAGCCGTTGAGAGCTCCATATGACATTGGGCAAGTTGCTCAAGCATAAGCTCTTTCCTCACCCTCTGGACTTCAGCCTCTGGACTTCCTTAGCCTCTTGAGTACTTTTGAAAATCACTTCCCATAAACTGTCAGCAGCACTTCTGCCTTTATCACAGTTTTCAGCTATGTTTTTAAATTTCAACTCTATCATGAAAGATGGATGTCTCCTGGTTGTGTTGTAGAGCACCTAGTGAACTGAAACCCTTTATGTGACTTTCTAAGCAGTCTGTGATGTTGAACACCCAATTCTTAAACAGTGGTAAGCTGATCTTAAACTGTGCTGTGTCCTCTTCAGTTAGAAAAGTAACTCCTATACTTATACTACTAATTCAGATTAAATGGTTCTTACTATGCTATTCCTTGGATGAGCATTGCTACAAGTCTTGTGTTGAGGCTTGAACTTTATACATCAGTACTCTGGTCAGTCATGTGAATGCAGTATGTTTTCTGGAATGGATTTGCAGAGCTGTAAAGTTTTCCAGTCTTGTATTGAGCTATCTCAATGTTTTGTAAGCATCTCCTGGTGAAATTTACACCTGAAATCCATAGGAAACACTCCTAAGGCTTGAATTTATAACTTCATGTAAGATGAATTCAGACGGTGCTTCCTCCAAGAATACAGGTGTTCTATAAGTGGTGGAAACTGTGTTCTCAAGACTACTGTATTACTGTTATACTGTTACTGTCAGAAGCAAAACTTGGAGGTCTTTACAACAAGTGAAGAAACTGATCTAAGGTAAACAGAAATACTGCAAATCTTAGGGCTTGTGTTAAGTCTGTGAGACTTCTGAAACAAGAGTAGAAACTAGAACGTGGAATAAAAATCACAGCATCTAACTTTTAGACTCCTGGGTGTGTAATGGGATCAAAAGCGTGACTTGGGGCCTCGCTCCTGCAGGATGCATGGAGAGAGGCACCTAACATTAGAATTACTGTAAACACTCTTACGGCTCTAGAGGTTTTGAGAGCACTTCACTTGTTTGCAGCAATGGGCTGCTGCAGGAAAGCTTATCTGATTGACAGTGGGCAAGAGAAGGTCCTTATATATCTGTTAAAGTACAGGACTGTGTGCTTGTGTGAGGGTGCTTCCTACAATTTTTTTGAAACTTACAAAAGTGGATTGGGATAGTGGAGATCTAGAAATGCCCAGCATCCTGATCTTAAGGGTTTCCACAACTGTAGGGATTGGATATTCCTATTAGTCGGTTATCCTGAAATCTTCCTTGCCTCAAAGAAGGCTAGGAGTTTATTTATGAAAGTCAGAAGTAGGCAACACTATTATAGACCCTTGTGCCAGAAAGGAAATACCTACCCTGCTTCAGAAGTAAAAGCTCTTTCTGTTCTGTTGCTCTTAGATAAGCGTGTTTTTGGTACTTAGGATGCATTTACGCAAGGTGCATATTTATTTGGAGAGGTATAGAATCATACCATAAACATAATTGGTGCTCATTCAGACTTAAATCTTAGTTCTGAATTCCAGAAAGAGGTAATTTCTGATGATTCTTTTCCCTTGGCTTTTGACAAACCCTTATGACTCAGCCTGTTAGGTTTGAGTGTGTTTTCAGCAAATCGTTACACCACCCTGAAAGACAGAACACTCTTTCCTTCCCCAGGAAGTCCTTCACAAATTGTGATGTTTTGGTGTTTATTGGCTTATACAGGCCTATGAATGCTTATGGAAGTGCTTGTAAATATTGACAGAAAGCTTTTGCCTGAGATCAGGTATGCTGTATGTTACAGTGCACTGTGTAGGAAGGGCCAATAGGGTACTTGATCTTAACACAAATTCTTTTGAGTAATATGGCCATAAAAATAAATCTGTGCAGAAAATCAGTAAGTTATGCTGATGTGGTATATTTAACTTAAGTCTTACCACTCTCTGGAGTCTTTGTTCTTAAATCTGCCTGTAAGGAGGTACACGTGTTTGTATAGAAGTATGAAATGATAGTCACTGAAGCATGGGCTGAATTGTTTGGGGCAAAGTTTTCATGTGAACTTTGCTCTGTGAAGCTGGTTTCATGTGATGTGATGATTCTGGCTAACGGGCTTCATTTCTCACGCCTACTACTTGCTTCTGTCTCACATCAGCACTTAGTCTGTCACTTGGTTTGGGAAAACCCTTCATAGAGCCAGGCTTTCCACTGGAAACTGATCTGGTTAATAATAAACCACCCTTAAAGACAGATGTCTCCAGAAGGCATAACTGTTGAATTTTAAGTGGATATATAAGAAACTAATACTGCCCTTAGACATTTTGTAATATGCAAGCTGGCATTAGATGATTTAAAGCTTTGTACAGGAATTAGGATGTTTTTTGAGGATCTAAACTGTAGTAATTGGATGTCTGTGTTTCTGAGAGTCTGGTCTACAGGTCCTTCATGCTACTTCCTGAACTTCATCCCACCCTCTTGGTTAATAAATGTACATTTTTGTATATATAGAATGCTAAGGACAATTCATAAAGGCTGTCTCTATGACCTCATTTTATGTAGTCTAGATAATTCAAACAGACAAATCTGTTGTCAAAATCATAAAGCTGTGTTTCTGACACCATCATCAAATAGCAGAGGAACGATTGTTGTCAAAAGACTTACATTCTGTTTTCCAAATACTGAGAGTAAAGGCTGGACTATGAGAGAAAGAAATCAATTTTTTTTAAACATGTACTTGTATAATGGGACCGTAACTGTATAATAGGACTATTTAAAAAATAAAAAAGGCGGGGGTGGTGTTGTCAAATCTTTACTCTCAGAAGCCAAGACATAAAATGAAAACAGGATTTCAGATTTGATTGGTTTGGTTGGATGGTTTAGTATTCAGGCTTACTGATCATTCTCATGAAATTGTCTTTATTTTCTGAACAGAGTAGGATATCCTATCACATCACTTTTCTTATGCTCTCCCTCTTTTAATCCATGGAAGAAAAAAGTAAGAGAAATAACTTGGTGTTGCAATATCTTGCTGACTATTATTCTGAAATTGTATGAAGAAATGGAAAGTCAGCAATAATGATTCTTTTCACATTCTCTTGCGTCTTCTCCCAGTAGAGTAAAATAAAAAATCATGTCTTCAAAGTCTAATATTCTCACAAAAAAGTTAAATTAACTAAAGTTAAATCTATTTTTGCTCTCTGGGGAAAAAAGCCGAGATGGCTTCTCAGAAAATTATAGCTCTCTAGAGTTGGTTCTCTATCCCCTTTTTGTCAGTTTAGTAAGAAAAAAAGGGGAAAGGAAGACAACAATAAGTGCTGTATAAAAATGCCATGCAAGAAAAGTGTTATGATTACTCATAATAATGAAGTAGTTTCAGATGCTGACTTGTGAACATTTGTGCAGTTACCCATCTTTGCCTGGCCATCTGTATGTGACTACTAGATTTTTTTAATGTGTGATAACTCAAGGATGGTTAGGGAAGATGGACACACAGTACAGTATCGTTCACAGCTACAATGTCTTTAATAACTGGACAGAGAGAACTTTCCTTCTGACTTGGGCAGCCTGCTGTGGGTTTGCTCCTGAGCCTGGGCAGATTGGAGCCCTATTTAACCTATTCACAAGTAATGGATCTTTCAAAGTTCCACAGCAACTGTGATTATATAGAAAGATCTTAAACCAGTTACCAGGCAGTGAAGGATGCTGGATTTCCACCCCACTCTCCCTGTGTTTTTTGTGGCTATTTGGGAACTGGGAAGATCAAAAGGTCTGTGCACTGCTTTAGGTAACTCAATTTCAGTAAGATGCTTTAATTAATGGATACAGATGTATTGGGTGTATTACAAAAATCTCAGGGAAACAGCAATGCGACCGATTTGCCGGACTTTTTCTATCTTATATTCTTGTATCTCCCATGGTTTGTGAGCCCTTACAACAAAGATCAAAAATGCTGTTTCATTCTATAATTCTATGATTTTGATGCTTTCATTTACAGTGCAATTTCTAAAAGCTGAGCTGGCCAGATCTCTGCAATGACTTCCTGTAGGACACATACAGGTTCTTCTTTCTTGTAGCAACTTTTGTGAGTTAGAAATGCAGGTGCAGCCCTTGCACAACTATTTGTCAGGGTGCCCAGTGTCACTGAATCTGTGCGGGTACCTTTCTTACTCCCTCAAAGTACTCTCCACTCTCACTTTGTTTTTTGGTCTGCTATAGTATAGAGTATATAGTATGTTGTAGAAGCCAGGGCTTTTGCCTGGTTCTGCAGCTTTAGTGGAGAGGTAGGGAAATATCTGCTTCTTCTGGAGTCAAAGGATAAATATCATTCTAGCTGTCCTGCTCTCTGAGAGTAACTTTTAAAGATTTAATCGAACAGCTCTGAACTGGAAATGGGAGAAGGCATTTCTCAAAAATCAGTAGACTTGTGTAATCCAAGGCATTTTAACATGAGTGAACATTAGGTGAGGATAATGAAAATCATAAAACCTCATTGAACCACACTGTGACTACTTGCATCTTTTAGGAGAAACGATATTACAGATCCTTGATATTCCACTGTGGTCTGTAGTATTAATAAAAAAGTGTTGTCTGATTCTATTTCTAATTTACAAAGATTAGCCTCTAGGACATGCAAAAAATCTCTAAAGCTGTGCAGTGTAATTTTACATTTGGACCAAAAAGAAATCTGTTAAGAAGTAAGAAGATGTATTGGAAACTGCTTTTTCAGCAACATGCTAATCAGTTAAGATTTTTTAAGGGAAGGAGAGAGGATACTAGAAAAAATGTTTATCTGAACCTACTGTTAAGAAATACAGTAATCAGTTGTCAGAGCAATGTAAGTGAGATTGACTTTCTTTTTTTCCCCAAGAGAACTGTGCTGTGATCCATGATACTTGTATAACCCCTGTTTACATTTCACTGCCTCCAGGTATTAAATGTAGGCTTAATAGAGCTTGTGACAGGCAGAATGACTAATTACTTGCGCTTCTGACCCTGTTCCGCTCTGGAAAGATTGAATACCTATTGACATGGGTGCACCCACCCCTGTGTTTTGGCTATTGATCATTCTTTGGCAGCCACCAGCTGATGCAAGCACTAGTGTAATTGTAAAAATTATGCAATTGTTCATGCTGAAATTATGCATCAGTGAAGAACTGAACTAAAAGCTTGCCTTTCAAAGAGACTTGGGACGCAAGTTTGCCCTTCATTTGGACTACAAGTGGCTGTACACTAATATTTCCCAAATCAATCTTCTCCATTCGTCATACCACCAGGACAGGCTCTGCTGCACTTGTCCACCACCTTAGATTTCTCTTCTTTATTAATGGTGGGGTTTGTGTTTCATCATGAGCCTTCCCATCCATCTGAGACGGCAGCAAATGGAATGAAATGAACATGATCAGTGGATTTTTCATCATTTTTAGAGAAAAACCCCTATGTTTTCTCTCACTGTTTTTTATGAAAAATAGCCCCTTCAAGCTTAAAAATGAAATCTTTCTCTATGTTGAAAAAAGACACGTCTTCATTTCTTTTTAATGCTTCATTATTGTGAACATCATAGAACTGGCCATGCCAGGTTGTTGTTGTAGGGTAGTCTATTACTAGCAGATTGTGTGGACCAGTGTATTGTAGCTACTTTTAGAAGTTCTGGTTAGTTTGTAAAGAAGCATTTAATTGTTTCTATGCAAAAAATATTCACTGTGAAGCATGATTTTAGTCCTATGTTTGTCTCTTTAACTCCTGCCTTTTTATCGTAGAAAATGGCTATTTGAAAAGAGGAAAACTTCATGTCATGTAAGACACATCTGTTTTGGATGAAGGTATGCTGTGTCTTTTACAGTATGTGAAGGGTTGTTTTTGACATTGTGTTCAATAAGGGATTGCTACAATTCCCCCAGCAGTTACTGAACATGCAGTGCATCCTTCCAAAACATTACCAGACTCTTCAACTAGAAAGGCAGGAGGCAAAAGTTCTGCAGACCCTCTTCTAATGAAGTCAGAGACAAATGGAGCAATGTTTGTCCCTTTGTGAGCCATGAAGGAGCATTCCACAGAATAAATGGATCATCAGCACCATGTGTCATCTGTTCTTTTTGTCTGTTGGAGGACTTTCACATATTTTGGATAGCACTTGCGTGATTAATACTGGGTATACTCCTTCTGTACTTGCTGCCAGTGGTTGTACTCTATATTTTAGAGGGCAGGGCTGCCATCCGGAGAGAGCAAGAAAGGCTGGAAGAATGGGCTATCAGGAACCTTGTGAAATTCATCAAGGACAAAAGTAGAGTCACAGAATGGTGGGGGTTGGAACGGACCTCTAGAGAGCATCTAGTCCAACCCCCTGCCACAGTAGGTTCACCTAGAGCAGGTTGCACAGGATGGTGTCCAGGCGGGTTTTGAATGTCTCCAGAGTCGGAGACTCCACCAGCTCTCTGGGCAGCCTGTTCCAGTTCTCTGCCACCCACAAAGTAAAGAAGTTCCTCCTCATGTTCAGATGGAACTTACTGTGTTCAAGTTTGTGCTCATTGCCCCTTGTCCTGTTGCTGGGCACCACGGAAAAGAGTCTGGCACCACCCTCTGGACACCTGCCCGTTAGCTATTCATAAGCATTGATAAGATTCCCCCTCAGTCTTCTCTTCTACAGGCTAAACAGATGCAGGTCTCTCAGCCTTTTCTTATGAGAGGTGCTTCATTCCCCTGATAACCTTTGTAGCCCTCTGCTGGATTGTCTCTAGTAGTTCCTTGTCTTTCTTGAACTGGGGAGCCCAGAACTGGACACAGTACTCCAGATGTGGCCTCACCAGGGCAGAGTAGAGGGGGAGGATGACCTCCCTCGACCTGCTGGCCAGGCTCTTTTTAATGTATCCCAGGATACCATTGGCCTTCTTGGCCACAAGGGCACATTGCTGGCTCTGTATCTGGGAAGTACGAGTGCTGTATCTGGGAAGAAATAATCCTTTACACCAGTATAGACTGGAGACTGACTGGCTGAGGAGCAGCTGAAAAGAACCTTGAGAGTCTTGGTAGATAGCAAGCTGAACAGCTTGGTGGGGAATGAGAGGCAGCAGACTGTGGGTGGACAAGATTTCAATGCATACATGGAAACAAGGGAGAATCTTACTGGATATAACGAAAAACTTTTTCAGTATGAAGAGGGTGAAACATTGGAAGAAGTTGCCTGTAGACATCGTGTTCTGTCCGTCCTTGGAGATTTTCAAGACCAAACTGGATAAAGCATTGAACAGCCTGGTCTAATCTCACAGCTCACTCTGCTCTAAGCAAGAAGTTGGACTTCAGACCTCCAGAGGTCTCTTCCAAGCCAAATTATCTTTGATCCTATTTTAAATATCAGTAAGTTTCTGGATGCTAATGCATTGGGTAATATACCCTTTGCTTTCACTTTTATTATTACTTTGTTCTGTTAGGTAAAATGTATTGCAATAAGCAATACTAGCACTGGTATGTTGAGTGTCTAGCAGTTACTCAAGATAGGCAATGACCAAGATCATGCTGAGGGACCGTATGCTCTTTAAATAATTTTGCAAAGCTTTGTATATTTTTACCTGCAAGAAAAATAAAAGAAGTTGTAAAAAGTCTCTACCTTTCGTTGCTATTTTAAGAACTTATATGTGTTTCAATTTTCTTGAAGACCTGAAGCTGAAGTTTTGTTACCTGTTTTATAGAAGTCTTTATGAGACTTTATGGATGTGTTTCATACTGTGAAAAACAGAAGAAAGCATGGCTTGCAAGCAGTCATTTAAAATGAATTGAATAAGACAGAAGACTGATCTCGTCTGTGATCCAACATTTATACACAGTTTTCAAAAAAGAATTGTTTTCCACTGTCTGCCCATTTAAGCTGCCCTTTCTGCTTCTTTTCTCTCATTCGCTTTAATTTCGTATTTTGGTAAAGAATTCAGAAGAAGGGAACGGCCTGAGGCTCTGATGTAAATATGGGCCAAAAAATATTTTTCCAGTAGTGCGAAGTTAGTGGCTTCTCATGGGCAGAACACATAAGAGTTCTTTTAAGAGGAAGCTTTTTACTTTGGTAGTTTCAGTTCAAAGAAGTTTGAGAAGTACGAATGGACAAATTTATTTTAAAATTATGTAGAAAGCTATAAGCAAATAACTTAATAGAAATCACCTTTCAAAATCAGTTCTAATGTTGTCTACAAATCTAGTCCAGAAAGCATTACTGCTGTGCTGTAGTCATCACAGTTTTGTCCCATCACTTTAGACTTGTCATGAATGTGACTCCATTGTGAAAAGCCAGAAATGGCTATCAAGGGTCCTTTTGACATGATTTCTGCCAGTGAAGCAAACGATCATTGGAATACCACCTGAATCTCAGACAATCTGTTTAAAGATTGTTTGGTCTCATTTAGACTGTGTGGGATTATTCTTTAAACAAACAAACAAAAACTTCAGTGGTGGGTTTTGGTTTTGTTTTTTTTTGTTTTTTTTCTTTTTTTTTCTGGTACTGTGTGAATTATCTTTAATAGATTTAAATCAGGAAGTTGATAGATGTCACAGATTCTACTTTCAGGGAATGTTCTTATAATAAAGCTGGAATAAATGATGAAGCTTATCCTTTTGGTTCTTCTCCCTTGTTACACAATGTATGTCTTTTCTCTTTAGCTCATGTATGTATGTACACTAAGAGTTTTGCCTAATTGAGTCAGCAGGAATATTTTGTTGACACTTCTGGTTTTTGGAGCAGGCTTTTAGGTCTAAGAGTCATTCCTCACGAGGCACACCTTCAAGCTCTGAAAATTAAGTTTCTCTGTAACATACTAAATATACTCTGTGTCAGGAATCTTATGATGAAGCAATTTCAAGGGATTTGGTTTAGGGATCTCAGAGGAAGAACTGAGATTTTGACTGCCTAAATGAAATATTATGTTATTTCAAAAATACTTCACTTCTCTTTCACTATTTCCAAGAAAAAAATATTGTAAAGAACTTCAATTTAATTAAGGAAGTCTCTACTAATTTCCTACAACTACCAAATAGACAAGTGTTGGTTGAGACACTTTGTTTCTTTTGATTCCTAATAAAGCACTTCTTTTTGAATAAAATACTTGTATTGGTTCCTCTTGAATTGTGATCCTTCTTTTAATGAAAGGTTGGCCTAAGAAGGCTGGAGGCCAGGAAGGCTCTGCGCCATTGAGTCTAGTCCTTTACTAGAGCAGGACACACAGTAAATATCCAGCTAGAATGCATTTATGGAACTTCTATTCCATACGGCCCAGACCTTCAAATAAACTTTTGACTTATACTATCACCCTGCCCCAAGCCACAATTATTGCACGTGTCAGGAGGAAATTGAGCAGACATCACAGTAAGTGTTTTAGATCCCTAGAAGATATTTCTTTATAAAAATCCCAAAGAACCAAAGGAAGCAGGTCATGTCTTATTTTATATTATTTATTAATGTCACGTGAGTGAAATATTTCTGCTGGATGCTGAGTGATGTTATTTTAAACTCACACATGAACAAAAAACCTCAACTGCATTTCCAAGAATTTAAAGTTGCTGGGCAAACCAGTAAGTATTGTGTCCTGTGGCACCCATTCATGCACTGCTGGAAAAGGAAAAACTAAGCAAAACAGCCTCAACCCAGAGATAAAATATGTGTTAAAAGAAGTAAAAAACCCTTTTTGTTCCCCTGGGAATATCAGAGGAAGCTTGACGTATGGGATTAATTCAGTGTATTATTTATAGTGCTAACAATTATCGATTGAATAGTCTTTCAGTTTTCCCTGTATCCCAGTATCACAACCCCAAAAACTTCTGACACAGGCTTAACTTGTATCCTTTGAGCAAGTTCTTTGCTCTCACAGCTCAATGCTGGAAACAGCTTCAGAACCTCATTTCTCCTTGGAACAGAGTAGTTTGGGGTTTCTAATCTCTTCTTAGTAGGAAATAACTAGGATTCATGTTACAGGGATGTTTATGTAGGAAGGACTTAGTGTGGTAGCCGAATTGATGAAAACTACTTTTTATGTGTTAATAATTTGAACCCACACTTTCCCACAATCTGAGGGTTTTTGGATACTGCTCCTGATGTTTTAGTCTTAGTTCTAGCCTGTGCACCACATTTAACCTTTTCACTTTCACAAACTTCATGTGCCTTTTCCTTCTCCTCTTTTATTTTAATTGGGCCTCAGCTGCTCCTTCATGCTGTCAGTTCTGAAATGTTCCCCCACCTTTCTTTGATGCTGCTCTTTACAGACATTTTCAGCTTTACCACCTGAGCCTGACTGAGCAGCAACTAATTCATCTTCCCATGTAAGCTCTTTTGTAGGTGTTATTTCTGGGATCTTCGGTCATATTATGGAAGGGAAAATTACACCTTGGCTCTCCCTTTCATACTTAATAATACATTTTAAAATGTGACTTTCAGAGTGAAGGTAACATTTCAATTACGTTGCACTTTAAATGAAATAACACTAAACAATAGTACTTCTAATGAACCATATCCTAAGGTCCTCCATATTTACTCAGTCTTTACCAAGTAAATCTTACATCCATTTCAAAGTAAAAGCCGCTTTTAGGAAAGGAATTGAAGAGTGTTGCATATTCTCAGACTTGTTATGATTAAAATAGGATAGTATTTTTTGCAGATTACTAATTCATTGCAACCCCACACTGATTAATAATCGACATTGATTGTCATTGAATATACTGGGATTTGTATAGAGTTGCTAAACTTAATTTAATAGAAGTAGTCAATTTTTTTCTGTTTATTTCAGAAGCAGTAATAACCTGTGTAGATCTCCTCTTTAGCTAAACATTTTTGGACCTCAAGATTTGGAAGAATCAGCATTTGGCTTTATTCCTAAAAAGAATTCTCAGAACCAAAGGAGAAAAAACCCCAAAACAACAAACCAAACATACGTGGTACCTTTGGTAGTAAATCTCATTGAACAAATCAGGCTGTGAATAACCACAGAGACAGAATTATCCATCCTCTTGAGAGGCTGGTCCTATACCTCAAACTGGAGAGTGTTAATGGTGAAATTTCGGAAGGCTGCACTACCACCATCTGCCCTTGCTGTGTCAAGGCTCCAGGGATTGTCATATTAGCCACTTTCATAAGCAGTAAAACTGATACCTGCAATTAA
Organism: Burhinus bistriatus; assembly: GCA_013397275.1. Taxonomy (NCBI): domain Eukaryota; kingdom Metazoa; phylum Chordata; class Aves; order Charadriiformes; family Burhinidae; genus Burhinus; species Burhinus bistriatus. The sequence continues at coordinate 170,322 of VYXH01010506.1, forward strand.
AATATCACTGTAAATATAATAAAAAGAATGGTAACTCTCTTCTCTCAGCCAGTGTGCATGGTGAGTTACACAAAAAAATTAGATACAAGTGCTGTAATAAATACAAAAAGAAAGTTTAGTTAGTTTCTGTAGCAGAAATATTTTCTATAGTGCTGTCTATAGAAAGCAAAAACATACTAAAGCTCTAACTAAAAGCTTAAGGCGAAGCACTTAAATACATTAGGAAAAAAAATGTTTTTAGGTGCCTAAACTCATGTATTAGGCCAGGTCTGGCAGAACTCAGTGGTGCTGAGTCTAAAATGACTTCACCTCAATGGAGGGTGTTTGGCTTTGGTCTTGTAATTTCAAAGCAGGGTTTCTAAGTGTTCATTAAGAGTGTTGGGGAAATTGGGTGCCAGAAGACACCTTTGTGTGACATGTTGCTTTTGAGGGAGGCCAGCCCAGGAGGCTTCTTCCCTGGCGGTTCTGTTGCCAGCAGACCCCCATGCAGGGCTGCATGGCCTCTGCACCAGGGTATGGCATTGCTGGGGCAGCGAGCAAGCCACTGGAGGTGGGAGTATCCTCAGCTAACTGCACCACCAAAATAACCCACTGCATAGAATTACTGCCTACACCTAGGAGTATCAAAACAAAGGAGTCTGAGGTGAGCGGCTTCAGATAATCAGTTGTAAATACAGTCAATGATAGTATTAAATCCCATCATGTTCCAAGGCTGAAGCATTTGTGTTGACCTGAGGGGAGGGAGACCCCGCCCACAGCTTGAGTGTCTTGGGTGAGGGATCTGGAGACCAGGTCTGAGGCAAGAACATGGTCAGTGTTACTGCCCCTCAGATACCAAGGAAAGCTCTTTAATCAAGCAAGTGCTGAAAATTTGGGAAATTCCAGTGATCTCATTGGAAGTTTGAATCCATCTCCGATTCAGGGCAGAAAGTGTTTGTAGATGCTTTACTGTGGTAGTCCAGCTGCTTGGTAAAATGCTGTTGGTGGGCTGGTCCCTCCTTCAAATGTGCTTATACAACCTGGGCACCTGTAAGATCAGTCTCTACTTTTATCAGGAAATAGAGGTAAAGCTCAGCTCTTTTGTCTAGAAATTTATTTTTTTCTCTAAGTATTTTGGTGTGACTCATGTCATTCTGCTGCATTTCTGTGAGGGAAAGGGTGTCCTGGACTTCCCAGGGGCACAGTCCCTTTTACACGTGTCCGATGTGCCTTCCATCTGGACTTCTAGCCAAGACTCAGTTGTGAGGGTAAATATCAGTCAAAATACTTTGGTTACTTCTGGAGAAGGAAAGAGTGATATAAAATATGAGCTTGGGATCTAGCACAGAAAGAGGATTTTTTTTGTTTGTTTGGGTTTTGTTGTTGTTTTGGTTTTTGGTGTTGTTTGGGTTTTTGGTGTTGTTGTTGCTGTTGTTGTTGTTGTTGTTGTTGTGTCCCCAAAAGACCTATATTAGAGCACAGGTGGTGTACAAAATGCACAAAACCAAAGAAAACTCAAAAATACTTGTGAGGTAGATACATTTTACGGAATCATTCTTTCTTTTTTTTAGTTCAGGTTTGATCTAGTATGGCCTTATTCCTATTTAAACAGCCAAACCTATGCACAAAAACTTGTCCGCACCCAGGAGATTTCCCTGGCTTGTGCAAAGCTGAAGCCTTCCTCTACTGCTTCTTTGTTTTCCTGTCACTTGATATGGAATTAATTAGAGACCTATCACTATTAACTTCAAAATCTATTTCTTTTCACTTCCCTTCAATTTCTTCTTATTGAATTCAATGGTTTGATGTACATTTTACTTCTGAAAATAACAACACCATTACTCAAAAGCTGCTGTTTCTTCAAGCAACTTACTCATTCTCCTGTGTAACACCTCCATCCATAGCTTCTCTGAATGCTTTTGTGTTTTTCAGAGAGAATGCTTTGTGAGATTAAATGTCAGTGATTTCCCTAAAAGATCACATCGTTGAACTTCATATATTCCCCAAGAATTTAGACCGTGGTTCCTGATAGAAAAGAGACTGCAAAAATAACGCCTATTTAATAAATCCCCTTTAATGAATATGCATGGATTGGAATGGTCTTATTTTTCTTTAATGACAAAAATAGTTTGAGTCTTACTGAAACCGAAAACATGGTAATTGCTATTCAAGTTAAAACTTTCAGAGTAAATATTTTTGCATTAAATCATCCAAACTTATTTTGATCAAAATTATTTATGATTTTTTTAAATGAAATTGGTCATATTGAGTTTTCTTACTGGCATGCTCTAATTTTTCCATTTTGCTGACACTCTGTACTCAGAATTAATTTTTTAAAGAGATAGTGCCTAGTCTCACCCCAAAATGTCTGAATTGCTTTGTTCCAGCAGGCAAGTAAGCTAAAAATCCTTTGAACTGATCCATGACAGCTTTTCAGTGCCTTTGCTGTGTGTATGTCTCTGGTGACAATGATGTGGCAATTGTGTAATAAATTTGATGGTCATGAATGTTTGCTTTACTCATCTGCACTATAATCCCTCATTCCTCTGTAGTGGGATTTCTTTGCAAATGCACCAACAAAGTGCTATAAAAATATTTTCTCTCTCTGAATGAAATTATCTGGTAAGAAAATAGTGCTCATTCAGTCATGTGCACTATTGGTGTATCTCTGGAGGTTGAAAGTGAGCTTCTGGCAAAATTTTAAATAAATCAGGTGTTTGGTTTTTACAATGATAAAGCTGTGATCCTTTGAATCGTGAGTTAATGAACTGAATTTTTTCCGTAATATTATGTCAAGATACCTAGTGTTGTTTAGATAAGTAATTAGAGAAGTACTTTAAGCTCCAGAATAATGAAGTTACCACTCATGACACAAATAGATGCATGCTGTGCTTTAAAAATATACGTTACATGCTCCTTAAGTCATTCAAATTTAGGTATGTGCGTGTTCTTGATGGGATTTATTGAAGGCAATCTACCATAGACCTTGCAGGTAAAACTTTAATGTCTGGATGGGGTGGAATGAGCAGAGGTGGAACAGCATACAAAAGAAGAGTTTTCTGAGTGACTATGGAGAGGTCAGTCTACATTTCACTGAGTGAATGAGGTCAACAAATTTCCACCACGTGCCAAATTTTTTCTGCCTGTCTTTATCAGTACTGCAATTAGAAGTAAAAACAGGTGAGGAAAACCTATGTACTTCCACTGTTAACAATAATAAACTTTATTCACTTCCTTCTGACTGATATGAACACAAAATAGGTGAGTTAACCTGTTCTTTTAATTTGCTCTTACACTTCTGATGCATTATCTATCTCCTTTGTTTTGAATTGTTGGTTTTTTGTCTACTAACTTTTGTGGAGCTTTCACTAAGCTTTCAAAGCCATTTAGTTTTTTAGGTTTTAATTCTTTTAAGGACTTTTTTTCCTTTGCCAGGTTTTTGGGGGTTTTCTGGTTTTTGTTTTGTTTTGGTTTGTTTTGTTTGTTTTTTTTTTATTTTTATTTTCCTGTTAGCTTTTACAGCTTTTCATGTAACACTTGAAGTAATTGCACCACTCTATTTAATTGGAATGACAAACAGTAGAAAGTTAATTAACAAAAAAAAAGTTCACTGCAGGGCAAGTTAGCAGAATGGTAAAGAAGTCATGATTTACAGTATTTGCACAACTTTCTTTATAAAGCAATTGTTCTTCATTATAATAATGCCAGGAGAGCAAATAGAAAAAAATAATGTGTTGCATTAGCAAACAATTAATGAGCATTTGTAGCTGAATGGAACCCACTTTTATGTATTATTTCATTAAAAGTTTATAGGATCCATGAGACTAGAGAATAAATAAAGGTAATGATTTCAAGGTAATGGTCTCCTAGGGGGTATGAATATTGAACAAATGTGTTAGTCTTGCCTAAGCCTTAAAACCAGAGGCTTTTTATACCTTAATTTTTCTCCTCACTTTTTCATTAAAAGATCAAAGTGTGCTATTAGATAAAAGACAAACTGGCACAGGTATTTCAAAATTACCATTAGAGCTACATTCGCTATTGTAGCTTAACAAGAGCTCCCCTTTTATGTTAAATCCCCCACAATTTAAATCCTTTTTTCCATTGTGAAGGATAGCTCTTTGTGTCCCTGCAGAAAGTAGCAAGTCTTTTGTAGCGGTTGATAACTTTTGAAAGAGCGATCAGCATTTCCTTGGCTGTATACCAACCTACAGTTTTTATTTGGCAGTCTTCCATCAGAGCTGCACCACTCGTCTGAGTGATTGCATGCACACTTGTGTGAGGGGGAGGCTTTTTGCCATCTCCATCATTGTTTCACATATTTGGCATCTGTAGGCAGACCTGGTTAGCGCCTTCTTCATTTCAGCTGCCAGGCAGGTTTGGTAGTGATTTCAATACAATAAGGCTGCCTTGGTGCCTTATGTCATGAAAATGCCACGTAACCCATGGGCACACAGACTGTCTGCAAGGACAGCTGGAGTTTCTGTAAAGAAACCTACGTATGAGGATCTTGGGAATTTTCAGGGTATTCCTCAAATCCAACGGTTTAAATATGTACAGAAACAGCCGCTGATGATCATTTTCTTGTTGTGTCCTTTTATTGCTGCTCACCTGCCAGTATTCATCTGTCGATTCTTGTCTCACATTTAGATTGTATAAGTTTTGGGAACAAAACTGCCTCAGTTGTGTGTTGCTACAGGGCTTATCACAAAGGAGTGCCGCTCCTTGGCTGAGCTTCTTAGGAACCAGAAGTACACGTAAATAATTGTCAGGTTTCTAGTAAACCTCTACAAATCCCATTATTGGTGCTGCTTTACCATCCCCATTTCTAAGTACATCCTATATGGTCTAAGCATTCTTTTTTAACGAGGTTATAAGCTACTCCTTGCTTTATTAAATGGCTCAAGAATTTGATAAACATTATTTTAATGAGTGTGAGTGTGGTTACAGCAAGTGTTCAGGCGGGGGACTTGGAACACAGGAGTGCTATTTGTGGCTTTACTGCCCAGGTTAGATGTCTTGCACATCCGTGAAATGGACACAACAACGCTTACTGGATTATTGAATAGGGAGTTGCTACGTGAGGAAACTTCTAGTCTGACTGGACATCTGAAAGGTGTATTTTAAAGCATGTAAAGGACTGTTATGCTACAGTTTTGAGTTCCTTGTATTTTTGTATTGCTATAATTTTAGTTCAGGACAAAATGTAGCTAGCTGTTTTAGCGTGCAGGCTGTCCATATCCATCCTTTTCAGTTATACTGTACACCCCATCTCTCTTGAAATAAACTAATTTTTAGTGGTGAATTAAGCTAAGAATAGTGCAGATACCTGCCCTAGCACTGTTGCTTGCATTTGTCGTGCTCTTGGTGTGGAACAGCAGACATGCCCTTTGTTATGAATCAGAGGAAGCAGCACTTGATCAGTAAACGTAAGAGAATCACATAGCAGACCGTGATTCCACAGCAGCAGTGAGTACCAGCCTGCAGAACATATTCATAACGGCTGTCATAACCACGTGTCTGAACGAGTGGTTGAGACGACCATGTTCATTTAATTGAATTCATTATCCTAATATGTTCCCTCTGGTACACGGGTATTCCCTGATAACTAATGGTGATGTCCAGCATGTGGGATAACAGACTGTGGAGCCTGTAATTTGTAGGCAGAGGTGGAGAAGGGATGGTGTCATGATGGGGTCCAGTGAGGCATGTGTGTGACTGAAACACTCATGTGTGCATTGCCCAACTGGAGGTCACAGAGGAAGGTCAGAACTACAAGAAGCTCTAAAGTTCTTCTATCACTTTTGTTGGAAGGAGAATCAAGCCCAGTAGCTCAGAAGATGGAGACAGATCATGGTGCCACTTTTGGGGCAGTTCATCAGAGACACAGTTGCTAGACCTGAAGATGAAGTCTTCTGCCTTTCTTTTTCAGTGTTTGCAAGGGGTGAACTCTTTTGCAGAGCAATTTGTAAAAAGTTGATTTTGTTCATCCAAATTGTGGTGTGATGAATGTCAAGACCTAGAATTTTGTATTGCCTTCATGTTAGAAGTTATTTACCCCCAACTTTGCTCATGTGTAAATGGTTACACAAGGCAACAGAACACCAGGCCTATTTGTTCTGGAGCAGTGCTGGTTGCTTTTTGTAGTGTGAAAAATTGTGGCAGATGGAAATACCAGTCAACAATATAGGATTTTGTCATTCAAATACCAAAATTCTTAATCCTCACTCCTATTTACCCATGCAAATTCCCTTGGAATTTAATTACTTACCAAGAAAAGTCAAGGAATCTTTCATTTTTTTAAGGAGCTGTTTGGTCCTGCAAGGCATCTCTCCCAGGCTGGCTAACTTACTATGTGTGTGGAATTTGATAGCAGAGACACTTGTTCATTTGTATAATCTTTGCTGGGTAACAATTAAAAACCTGCTGCATATTTATGAAAGTTTAGAATATACTAATTTTATAGTTTTTCTTAATTATTCAAATAAATTAAACAGAAATTATTATAGGCATTTAATTCTAGTGAAGGGTTTAAAATGTCCAGTATTAGAAATAAATAAATTTTGTCGTTGAGATAAGTAGCACTCTTATCTTTTCTGAGGTTTATATATTTCTGTTCTGTACAAAGTATTCAAGACCATCCAAACTGCAAAAACAAATGCAGATAAATTTATCAGTGCAGGGTGGCCTGGTAGCTGATATTTCTTTTATGAGTTAGAGAAATGGGCCTGGAAGTCTCATTCAAAGAAGAACAACCCTGGGTCTACCCCTTTGGTCCCTCACTGACCATGAGGATGTGGCCAAAACAGCCAAGCAGAGTGAGACGTTATCCTTTTTTAGAACACACCAACTCCCTAGTTTGTAGGTTCATGTTAAATTCAATTACTAAAAAGATGTATTTGTCTCTCATTAAAGACAAATACAGTTAATATTTAATGACCAACCTCTACTAGGTACCTACAGTGCTCATATTCTGTGTCGGTATTTTGTATGTATATGTACCATGATCCTCATTTTGAAAAGGGAAGTGTAGCAGAGCATTTTTTACTGGTAGTCAGTTAATTCTGAGACTCCCCAGTAACACTCACTTTCACTTTATTGCCCTCTGTCTCATGATACTGATTTAAGAGTTGATACTTAAATCATGGGATTCATGAAGGATGAATTTTAAATACTGGGGAAGTTTGAACATGGCATGTGAAAGGCCTGGGCAATCCTTTGAATACTGAGGAAGTAAATGCCAGTGAAGATTGAAGGGTAATTCATCTAAGCCAAACCTCCTGGGTGGACTAAATTGAGCTGGAGGCTTTGTGCAAGTCTGGATTGCTACATTTGAATCAAGCCAGAGCCCTCAGAAGAAGATTTAATAAATTATAAGCATAAAAGGAAACTAGGAGTTGATGAACTTCTCAGAACCACTGAACAAAAAAGGCCTTTAATATTATTTTGAATTGGGGAATCACCTTATACAAATTGGTTCGTTTTGTGTAGAACTGGTTTGCTCTTTTTTTTCAGTTTAACAGTTGGATGCACTTAAAAGGACAGCCCTTTCCCCAGTCTCCGGTATATCTAGATTTGCATTCAAAGAAGAGAGATGAATCTTCAGAAGAGCTGTAGACAAATGCTGTTCATCTGAAATGTTGGAATTTCACCAAAATAGAGGCTTAATCCTAAAGAGTTTAGGAGATCTTTATTTGTGTTCAGGCAGAGAAACTGAGCTCCCTGTGGGGGAGGGAGGCAATATTTCTTTGCAGACTTGTCCATCTGATTATTATTCCCAATTGGTGGTATGACTAGCTTGTTATCTGGAAGAGAGAGTAATGAGATTGGAAAAGCATGGACGTGGTTAAGTATCTTTGTAAAATTGAAGTCCCCAGACATTTCCTGATGGGGCAAGTGATAGTATAAAGTAAATTAAAACAGAGGCGAACTTGGACAAATGTCTGACAGGCATCATTTGGTGGCTCATCTTAATGAGGAGTGACACTTCTTTCTTTTCTTTCTTTTATGCGATTCATCAGGGCAAACCAGTCCACTGATCTTTGCAATAACATACAAAAAAATTTCTAACCCCAAAGACTGTGTCAATTCAAACAGCGCTTGTACAAGCAAAGTGACAATCTTTTCTACTTCTTTAGAGAGTTCATTTTTGGTGTCAGTTGTAGCATCGTAATGTGCATTGTATTATTGTTCTACTTAGTGAATTGCTGATGTGTATAATGATGCACCTGTTAGTCAAGAAATCCCTCAGAAGCCAAACAGTGCTATAAAATTGACATACTTGTGCACAGCCAGAGCTGTCAGGATGTTTCCTCTGCATTATGCAATATTTTCTGCTTTATGGCCATTAAAGGCAATAATGAAACAGCTGTCGCTGAGTGGTATGTTGTCAAATACCAGTGAAAAGCATTGAGATGATGACAGCAATGTGATGCACAGTGCAATAGCTGAGAATGGGTCAGTGTTTTTATTATCAATCCTGGCTTTTTTTTCTGTGTGTATACGTCTTTGCCCTAGGCAGGAACTTGCCACACAGCAGATAAGCCCTGGAGCAATGACCAACTTTTGCACTTGCAAAATTTTCGATAAATCTAACTGTATAACTTCATTTAGTTTCTGGAAATAAAGTTTTGTGACAGACTGCCAATGAATTTTGCAACTTTGTGGGTCTACCGCTGGTTCTAACAAGTCTTCTGACTTCTTTGTCTCTCTGATTGTTTAACTAGACTGCCTTTATTTCCACAGAGAAGAGGTGAAAGGAGAGGGTAGAGAGACATTTAATATATCTTTAGTTGCAACGTGATAAAGAATTTATTTAATACGTATTTGTTGCATTTTGATCACACCTTTCTTGGGGATCCCAGGAATGCTCTGAATACCAAGGAGACTTGCAGCCTTGGCCCATATTCCTGTAGCATCTCTCCTGGCCACCTGAGTTTGGGATGAGACTGCCTACAGCTCTAAGGATTCTGCCAACTTTCTGGCTATTTGAAAGGTTTTTCACTGAAGGAGAAGAGGAGATAGATGATCATCTGAGTCCCATTCACTGCACAAGCCCCTGTGTCATGGAAGGTGTGCTTCGAGCACTGAAAGTGTGAAAGACTGGTCTCCACAGGTGACAGGAACACCGGAGAAGAAATGTTAGTGGGAATTATGACCTTGAATGCCATTCTGCAGGGCCATGTAGTGTTTATCACCAGCATAATTTGAGGATCACAAATATTATTTTAGCATAATCCAAAGACATAAGAAAGTGTTATTTCTTTGCGTAACTACTGGTAGTAACATTTTTTCGTGAAGTAAACCCATACAAAAGCTACTGCCCTCCAGAAATGTCTCAGAGCTTTCTCCTACTGTTACAAATATGTCATACAGATACATAGTTCATCACAAAAGATTGATGCGAGTCAATAATGGCACTCAATTACGCTAAGTTCCACTTCAGTGCTGTCAAACAGGACCATATCTCTCTTTAGATCGTCATTCAGCATCCTGGTTGGTTTAGTGATCACTTCTTAAGATAAGGAGAAGACTGTAACTAGACTAAAACCAGAAAGCAGATATGAACAAATGATTAAATACTTTTTGCTATAAATTTGACTTTCACTTGTTTGAAAAGAATAAACTAGAGAGGAAAGAACTTAAGACATGAAAGCCCATTGGAGAAATTGTTTTCTAGCTAAAAAAAAACAGGGCTGTTACCATAACTGTTTCAGTTGGTTACAGATTAGAAAAAAAAAGGTCTCTGAAGTATACAAGAACCTAACTATGAGAGGCACCAGAATGACATGAACTGAATGCAGTTCAGCAACAAAAATTGTCAGCTAAGTTGTTGAAAAAGGGTAACTTAAACCCTCCTTCAGAAATTGTACCTTCCAAACCCAAACTTTGCCTTATTTCTTAGGGGATAAACTGCATCTGTTTTCCATAGGCTATGCATACGGCACTCCCCCAACCTCAATAATTTAGCATTTGTGACCTTGGAAGGCAGGTAGATAACGATTCAGGGGTGAGTGAAGCCAGAGACTCATTGTTTACCAAAGTGGCTTGAAGTTGTAGAACAACAGAGTAAAGTCATGAAGCATTAGCTCAGGTAAGAATTCTCAGAAATGTATGTCTTACAATAACTCATAATCCCAAATTGTTCAAAACAGTAAGCTAGACTAAGATTTATTCTTATATTTCTAACTTTCCATAGCCCAACCCCCCTCATTTTCCTCCTCTCCACCCCTGCATGGGAATTTGTTAGACTCAATAGTATTTGTGAGAAAATTTCCGTAGCTAATTTTGTATTAAAGCTGCAATGTACTCTGTAAATTGGTTTTACAGTCTTTGTAACACCACTGGCTACTCAGCATGAGGGTATTTGCATTTCTGATGAAAGAAAATAATATGTCTAGAAAGACACTTGCTGGTAGGAACAGCATGGCTCCTGTGTGTGGTGGGTAATAGAAACTTTAAATCTTATCTTGGCTTTCTTGGTGTATCTAAAGTGGATACATCCTGAATTCTCAATTCAGTTATTCAGTTATTATTATGTGCATTTTAAATATATGCATTGATACGAGTACTAAATAAAAAGATGACAGAGAACAATTTCTTATTCCACAAAGAAGAGGAAAAGTTTTCCTTTCTTTGCTTCCAAATAACTTCATTTGATTTAAATTGCTTTTTAAGAGGAATCTCAGCTAAATCTTAAGTTCCAGTCCATGTCTCAAGACAATTATGATTATTTTTGTTTAATCCAATTTATTTTAATTAATTTGATTAATTTAAATTTATTCATATTATTTGAAATGCAGGCAGTATCACAGGATCAGCAGCCATGATTCCCTTCTTGAAATCAAACAGTGTAAATATTCTGTATAGACTTAAACTCAAACTGCATTTTTTTTTTCTTTTATGCTGCTATTTGAAAGAACTGTATCACCGTGCATCCTGGTCTTTCTGTCTAGTGGTTGGGACATTCAGTTTGAAGAAAGAAGAGCTAACTTTGGTTCCTCTTACACTGCAGAGCATAATAACTCTAGTTCTCCCACTGCCTGGTTATGAGCTCAGACTGCTGTTGTATGGTCACTGTTGCTGTCATTTTAAAGGAAACGGAGAACTCTGCCCAGATAACAGGAATCCAAGCCTTGGACTCCAAAGGAGAGGAGGTAAACATTTTCTGGACGTGGTCAGAAGGATATGCCTTCTGAATAGAGTTTCCCTCAGTTCGTCATGTGGCTTAGTTTGGACCCTGTTTGAGATATCAGAGTTTCCCAATACATAGTGCAAAGTTTGTAGCTATGTAAGTTGCCATACTGGCTTCAACGCAGAGCCTGTATATTATGAGTTTGTTAGTGAGCTAAGATACAGTTATTGGAAGCAATAAATGGGGATATATCCCTTAAGGACTACATTTTCGAAAGGACCCTAGATTTACAGTGTGGACTGCAATAGGAAAATAGGCTTTAAATTTGGGATTAAAACTACTTTTTTTTTTTCAAACTAGTATGACACGATAATTATTTTTCCTGTTAAATATATCTTTTCTTTTTTTCCTATAGATTGTTAATTAGATTGTAAGAACTTGTTAGAAAGTTGGGTTTTTTTTTTCATATTTCTGAACAAAAGAACAAACATTTTTGAAGGCATCTGAGCCCACAGTATTTCACTAGTATATGGAGAAAGAAATTGTCCCGAGTAATACCCTGAGTAAAAGATAGCGGATTTGACCAGATTTGTCCTATCCTTTTATAGGGATAGGACACTATAAAACATACAGGAATTCCTTTTTTAGAAAGTGATGGAGTGATTAGTTTCCTTTATATTTAAGGATTATCTCCTTTAGTCTTAAGGATTAAAATGGAGTTCTTAAAGCCCGGTATATTTGAAGACTTCAGCTTTTTGGCTTTCATGACATCTTGTTGCAATGAGTTTCATAGACTAATTAGATGCTGTGTACGAAAGTATTTCATAGAATCATATCATAGAATGGTTTAGGTTGGAAGAGACCTTAAAGATCATCTAGTTCCAACCCCCTGCCATGGGCAGGGACACCTACCACTAGACCAGGTTGCTCAAAGCCCCATCCAACCTGGTCTTGACCACTTCCAGGGATGGGGCATCCACAACTTCTCTGGGCAACCTGTTCCAGTGTCTCACCACCCTCAGAGTGAAAAATTTCTTCCCAATATCCAGTGTAAATCTACCCTCTTCCAGTTTGAAGCCATTATCCCTCATCCTATAACCACACGCCCTTGTAAAAAGTCCTTCTCCAGCTTTCTTGTAGGCTCCCTTCAGATACTGAAAGACTGCTATAAGGTCTCCCTGGAGCCTTCTCTTCTCCAGGCTGAACAACCCCAAGTCTCTCAGCCTGTCCTCGTAGGAGAGGTGCTCTAATCATCTGATCATCTTCGTGGCCCTCCTCTGGACCAACTCCAATAGGTCCATGTCCTTCTTATTTTGGGGGCTCCAGAGCTGGACACAGTACTCCAGGTGGGGCCTCACGAGATTCGAGTAGAGGGGCAGAATCACCTCCCTCGACCTGCTGGCCACGCTTCTTTTGATGCAGCCCAGGATGCAATTGACTTTCTGGGCCGCGAGCGCACATTGCTGTGTCATGTTGAACTTCTCATCCCCCAACACCCCCAGGTCCTTCTCCTCAGGGCTGCTCTCAATCCATTCTCTGCCCAGCCTGTATTTATGCTTGGGATTGCCCCATCCCAGGTGCAAGACCTTGCACTTGGCCTTGTTGAACTTCATGAGGTTCACACAGGCCCACCTATCAAGCTTGTCCAGGTCCCTCTGGATGGCATCCCTTCCCTCCAGTGTGTCGACTGCTGCACACAGCTTGGTGTCATCGGCAAAGTTGCTGAGGGTGCACTCAGTACCTACATCCATGTTGCCCACAAAGATGTTAAATAGTACCGGTCCCAGTACTGACCCCTGAGGAACACCGCTCATCACTGCTTGCCACTTGGACATCGAGCCGTTGACTGCAACTGTTTGGGTGCGGACATCCAACAAGTTTCTTATCCACTGACAGGTCCATTGGCCAAATCCATATCTCTCCAATTTAGAGACAAAGCCAAATCCATGTCTCTCCAATTTAGAGACAAGGATGTTGTGCGGGACAGCGTCAAATGCTTTGCACAAGTCCAGGTAGATGATGTCAGTTGCTCTTCCCTTATCCACCAACGCTGTGACACCATCATAGAAGGCCACCAAATTTTTCAGGCACGATTTGCCCTCAGTGAACCCATTCTGGCTGTCACCAATCACCTCCATATTTTCCATGTGCCTTAGCATAGTTTCCAGGAGGATCTGCTCCATGATCTTGCCAGGCACAGAGGTAACACTGACCAGCCTGTAGTTCCCCGGGTCTTCCTTTTTTCCCTTTTTAAAAATGGGGCTTATGTTCCCCCTTTTCCAGTCAGTGGGAACTTCACTGGACTGCCATGACTCCTCAAATATGATGTATAGAGGCTTGGCAACTTCATCTGCCAGTTCCCTCAGGACCCATGGATGCATCTCATCAGGTCCCCTGGACTTGTGCACCTTCATGTTCCTCAGCTGGTCTTGAACCTGGTCTTCTCCTGCAGTGGGTGGTTCCTCATTCTCCCAGTCCTTTCCTTTGACTTCTGTGATATTTTAACAGTTTTGTGTGGTTTTCTATTTCTATGTCAGTTTCATTGGATGATTCCTTTTCATATGAAGGATAAATGGTATATTTTGTCTGCATTATTTTTCCTTTACTTCTAATGTTTCCATCTTATAATTTTAAGGGGTTCTTCACATGGTTATTTTTCAACTGAACTGGCAACAGAATGTTTTAGAACACTACTGAAAAGGTCAAGGCCTTGCAATAACATAATTTCTCGTAAACCTGTTATAGCTGCTTGTACACTTACAAAGGCCTGAGTTTTAAATGGATGGTTCATGTTCCTCAGGAGATGAGTTTATTTTGTTGCCTTAAAACTTTACCATGGAAATATCTATCTTGTCCTTCTTTTTTGCTCAGAGAAATGAAAATTTTAATGAACTCCAAGAATGGTGCTTTGATTACTCTTTTAACATCTCATGGCCTTCATTGATTTTTCAGTGAATGGGTTATTATAGATATTATAGCAAATGTGGCTAATTCACCTGACTGAAACTGGTAGAGGCTAATCCATGACAGTGGATTTGTAAAAAAAACAAAACAAAACAAAAAAACCCACATATATATATATATATTTCAATGTTTACTACGGAAAAGAGGGGATAAGCACAACTGGAGTTCTAGTATACTTCAGAAAACATGGTGGTAATGGGACATGTGCTGTGTTGTGATTTGTGAAGTTAGCTGGGATGACTGGTGAAGCTGAGAAACCAGTGTGGCAAGATTCTCTCCTGAACTGCATGTCACAGCTCAGCTGTTTGTAACACAGTTTGAAACTAGATGTTTCAGACCAAATATTAGATAAATAGTATTTCATCAATTGTTTTGAACATCCTGTAAAATAAGAAAAAGTGCTTAACTTCCAGGGAAAAGAAATTCAGTGTAAATTATTTCAGTTCGGTTCAACTACACTTCCATCTCCAGAAGAGGCTAAGCACTCACTGGAAATATAAGTTAAGACTTGTTTCAATACTCAGTGCTGACTGAGCTGACTGAATGGTTAGAAAGTGTGTTTTTTATGAATTTTTTGTTGGAATATATGTGTTAGAATATCTTTTCTTATTGCCTCAATTTTGCAGCTTTAGCTTTCAGAAAATTTAATGTGATAATCTAACATTTTCTAGGTCTATTCTCTGCTTGAAGAGGAATGGGTAAAATTTATTAATGAGGGGAAATTGCTGGCAAACAAAAAAAAAAAACCACCCTAAAGTCTTCTCATAAACCTTCACCTGAGAATTTATTGACATAAAAAGATATTATTTGGGAAAACAGCCTTGAACTTCTTGAACTGAAGAAAATCATGAAGGCAGAATAAGACTCAAAGAGATGATGTTTGAAGCAGTCAGTGATTCAAGAGAAGATGACCTGAGCAGTGACAGCTGGGCTTTTGAAGAAATCACATGTCATCATGACAGATACAAAATTTGTTTGGTCATCTCTGACCCAGGTTCTGTATCTCTCTGATAAATTAAAACATCCTTCATAAGCATGTTTTGCAGTATTTGGTGCAGAGGGTGATCTCCTCCAATGACAGAGAAATCCTCTTCTATTTTTGTTTTCACCGCAATCACTTGTAAAGGGATAAAGCTACTGAATGCACCCTCCTTGCTGTCAACCTTTAATTAGGTGTGAAACCATTGTCTCCCAGAGTGAGCTTCCTTGGCACTTAGACTTGCTTCCTTTCACTTTGAAGTACCTCTGGCAAGACATGTCCCTTTTAGCTGCTTCTGTTCTCCTCTGACTCTCTCAAAATGCCTGGAAACATCATTTTTTATTCTTCCAGCTTGGTATTGCTTTTGTATTCATTTTCATCTTACAATGAAATATTTGTTATTGAATAAACTGTTTTCTGAATTGGTGGATACTGTTCAATTCCACATACTGTGTTCACCGAGAATTAAACTATCGCTTGGAAATGTAATGAATATCCTATGATTTCTAGGAATAAAAAGGGGGAAAAAATGAATAAAATAGCGAGTGATTTAACTGTTTTATATGACTTGTTAAGCTACACTTACCACATAGCGTAACAACAGGACAGCAACAACTGAGCTGATGCCAGCAATGTGGGCAGAAAGCAAATCCGAACTTTCTTATAACCCTGTAGTGTAGGCCTAACTTCAGAGGCCGGGACAACATCCAGTCCATTTCCCAGCCTCCCTATGTTCACCACCTAGAGGCTGTAAGGACTGCAAGATCAAGAGACTACAAAAAAACTCTACCTGCAAAAGCAGTAATACTCTCTCCATTTAGGGCGTGATACAAGCATGGTGAAATACAGAGGCAGAGGAAAGGCCTAAAACAGCTAAAAGTACCGCTGTGCCCGGTAAATGGTATCTTATCACAGCCCCTTGAAATAGTATAAATGGACTATTCTTTATAGCAAGAAATATGGTTTCAGCCTAGGGAAGTGCTGCCCACTGTGCACATTTGGTATTTGCAGCTGTAACAGAATTAGATGCACTTTGGCAGGGTCTAGCCTGCGAGCTGCTGCTAAAAGGAAACTTTACAACATGAAACTATCCCACTGGTTACTGAGGAATATGGACGTTCCTTATCAGTTGAGGCAAGAGGAATTAAATCCTTGCACCTGTGTAACAAAAAGTGGTGGACACTAAAAGGAAAGCAGAAAAATGGACCCCAAAATGTGTTTTACTGCTCCATCTGTAGTCATTAAGCACTCTGAAATAAATTTTCTGAGCATGAAAGATATACACATTCTAACTAAATCAGATAGGAGAAATGGTGAAATGAAGAGGAACATCAGCTCTTTATTAGAGGAACAACATGCCATTACAAAGAAAATATAAACCACAAAAGTACTGAGGCTCTTAATCCATTCCAAGACATCTTTTTTTTTAAATCCTAAAAAGAATCATAACACATTTTTTAAATGTCTTGTACCATTTACCACAATATCAGGATTTTTACTCATTCTGGTCTTACATGTGTTTTATACTTGTCCTTCAGTTAGAAACAGTGTGTGGTTGCACGTCCAGAGGTGCAGAGCAGTGATAGAGTTGTGATTCTTAACTGTAATGTTTCATTTACGCTGGTGATTTGCAAATGTTAGTTAAGTTTTATGATATCCAATTTGAGAACCCAGAGGTTAATAAGAAAAAACATTTCAATGAACTGTCCTTAATAACATAATCATGGTGTGAGGATTGTCTTGTGAAGTCCATCTTCATCAATGACATAGACAGTGGGATAAAGTGCACCCTCAGCAAGTTTGCAGATGACACCAAGCTGAGTGGGGCAGTTGACAAGCCTGAGGGATGGGATGTCATCCAGAGGGACCTGGACAAGTTCAAGAAGTGGGCCCATGTGAACCTCATGAGGTTCAACAAAGTCAAGTGCAAGATCCTACACGTGGGTCGGGGCACCCCCCAGTATCAGTACAGGCTGGGGGATGAGTGGACTGAGAGCAGCCCTGCTGAGAAGGACTTATGGGTACCTGTGGATGAAAAGCTGGACATGAGCCGGCAATGTGCGCTCACAGCCCAGAAGGCCAACCGTATCCTGGGCTGCATCAAAAGAAGCGTGGCCAGCAGGTCAAGGGAGGTGATTCTGCCCCTCTACTCTGCTCTGGTGAGACCCCACCTGGAGTACTGCGTCCAGCTCTGGAGCCCTCTGCACAGGAAAGACGTGGACGTGTTGGAGTGGGTCCAGAGGAGGGCTGCAAAAATGATCAGAGGGATGGAACACCTTTCGTATGAGGACAGGCTGAGAGAGCTGGAGTTATTCAGCCTGGAGAAGAGAAGGCTCTGGGGAGACCTTATTATGGCCTTTTAGTACTTAAAGGGGGCTTATAAGAAAGATGGGGGCAGACTTTTTAGTAGGGCCTGTAGCAATAGGACACGGGGTATTGGTTTTAAACTAAAAGAGAGTAGCTTTAGACTAGATATAAGGAAGAAATTTTTTATGATGAGGGTGGTGAAACACTAAAACAGGTTGCCCAGAAAGGTGGTGGATGCGCCATCCCCGGAAATGTTCAAGGTCAGGTTGGATGGGGCTCTGAGCAACATGATGTAGTTGAAGATGTCCCTGCTCATTGCAGTGGGCTTGGACTAGATGACCTTCAAAGGTCTCATCGAACCCAAACTATTCTGTAATTCCATGATTATATTAATCTTATCTCAGATTATACAGTGAGTCAGATTGTTAGGGTGAGAGATCTCCAAAGCTATTGCAATCAGATGAGTTTATTACATTCTGGAACTGAGGGCATCACATGGTACTTATTTTAAAATCTGAACTGTCACTTTATTTTTATTTTATGTAAACTTTACTGTGATTTCACTAGGTCTTGCAGAAAGTTTTTGCAAGCTTGATAAACTTATACAATTAATTTTACATTAACTTTATAAAAGCATAAAGCAAGGACTGAACTTGGTGAATCATACAGTTTTCTAGAGAATTACCAGTTTGCTGGTATACTTGCTGCTAGATGAACTAGATCATAGCTCTTGATACAGTCGTATTCTTGTTGATTCCGAGTCTTTTCTCAGGAGGAGTGGTTCAGCTGATCGATATTATTTGATATTACTGTTATAAGTACCCAGAGATATCAACAGCAAATAGACCTGTTGCTCTGGTACCAAGGCAGGTATAATGCCCAATGAGTGAAGGCTTAAAGCCGGGTACCAGGCCAAAAGTGTATTGCTTAGTCTCAGGAAAAGGTTGACAAGTGATCCAGCTGTTACATGCCAGGGGAAGATGACTTCTGTGCATTGCCTCACCTTTGTGGCAAGACCACGGGGCTCATATCAGGCAGACCAGATAATCTGGGGCCCTTCCTTGCTGCAAGACTAACCTGAGCCAGGCTTGTTGTTGCCCTGAAAACTGACAATCTCTGACCGTTGCTAACTGCGTATCATTTCCCTGTAGATCTCACAACTTGGATAAACAAGAAAACGAAAGGCCGGAGGGTAAGCACAATTCAAGACAGCTGAAATGACAGATGCAGTCAAAAGCAGAATGAGGAACTGAATGTGTGAATTGCTCTGTCGTGTTTCCATGCTGACTATATGCTTGATCTTCCTTTTCCAGTTTTGAACTTCCAAAGCAGTTTATTTCTTTGTTTGTGTTTTAAATTTTCTTGCATCTTTGCCTTTTCCAGTTGCAAATCAAAAACCTGAAATGGTCTTTGGAAGATTACAGACTAATCACAAGTTCCCATCAACCACCAGAAGCTCAGTCTTGATAAGACTTGTTTAGGCAAAATTTATATGCGAGTTGTATTTCTTTCATAGAAACCTCCTTCTTTGTTACTTGAGAATGATGTTAGGCAGGGAAAGTCTTATAAAACCTGCTTGTTGACATACGATAAGTAACGGTGTTAGGAAATACATCATAGACCTTTGTGAACAGATCTTCTACTGGTACTTGGAGTTGTGTAGCCTTTTGAAAGTTAGTGTTGGCAAGACCTGATAGATTTATTTCTTAAGTGCTTTCATGAATTAATTGACTCCCTCTTATTGCTGATAGCAAAATACAGATGTCAAAGAGGAATGTTTTCTTTTGAAGAAATCATTCAATACAGAGAGTGTCTGCAGTTCGTATACAATGAAAAATGTTTACCCTGTAGGCAGCTCTAGAGTTAGTATATTAACGTTAAGACCTGCATTTGCTTTATACAATGATCCCAGCAAAAAAACAATGTGAGCAAGATGTATAGAGCAGTACTTGTTTGGCTTCTGCAAAACAAGCTGATGAAAATAAGACACGTCCCAACATGTTCATTATGTACAAGTGTAAACAAGGAGAGTGCTGAGTGCACCCTCAGCAACTTTGCCAACAACACCAAGATGTGTGGAGCACTTGACACGCTGGAGGGAAGGGATGTCATCCAGAGGGACCTTGACAGGGTTGAGAAGTGGGCCTATGTGAACCTCATGAAGTTCAACAAGGCCAAAGTCCTGCACCTGGGTCAGGGCAATCCCAAGCACAACTACAGGCTGGGCAGAGAATGGATTGAGAGCAGCCCTGAGGAGAAGGACCTGGGGGTGTTGGTGGATGAGAAGTTCAACATGACACAGCAATGTGCGCTCGCGGCCCAGAAAGTCAATTGCATCCTGGGCTGCATCAAAAGAAGCGTGGCTGGCAGGTCGAGGGATTTGATTCTGCCCCTCCACCCTGCTCTCATGAGACCCCACCTGGAGTACTGCGTCCAGCTCTGGAGCCCGCAACATAAGAAGGACATGGACCTGTTGGAGCGGGTCCAGAGGATGATGACTAGAGGGCTGGAGCACCTCTTCTGTGAAGACAGGCTGAGAGAGTAGGGTTTTTTCTGCCTGGAGAAGAGAAGGCTCTGGGGAGACCTTATAGCAGTCTTTCAGTACTTAAAGGTGGTCTACAGAAAAGGTGGAGAGGGACTCTTTATCAGGGAGTGTAGCAATAGGACGAGGGGTAACGGTTTTAAACTGAAAGAGGGTAGATTTAGATTAGATATTAGGAAGAAATTTTTCACTCTGAGAGTGGGGAGACACTGGAACAGGTTGCCCAGAGAAGTTGTGGATGCCTGGAAGTGTTCAAGACCGGGTTGGATGAGGCTTTGAGCAACCTGGTCTAGTGGTAGGTGTCCCTGCCTGTGGTAGGGGGGTTGGAACTAGATGATCTTTAAGGTCCCTTCCAGCCTAAACCATTCTGTGATTCTATGATTTTATGAAATGTGTTCAACATCCTTGTGGTCTCACTGAGCTACAGAGGGTCTATTGTAACTTTTTTTTTTTTTTCTTCTGTATGAGATCTGCAAAAATGTTGCTGTTCTGTTTGACTTTTTAAATACTTCTGAACAGAGATGGTGTGGGACATTTCAAAAGGTGCTTGATGAACTGACCCCAGCCTCTGGTTCTGGTTGTGCCTTAGGTTTTTTGTGTAGCCAGCTGTCTGCTGCATGGAAGCCTGACCAGGAAGAGGCTAGGGAAAAAGAGAGACGGTCAAATGCCCCTATATGTCATTGTGATGTAGTGTGTTCAACTCATGATCAGTTCCAGGAACTATGAGTTCTGAGTATGAGGCTAGATGTCCTTAGGATGTAGCCTGGAAATCATGTAGAACTACAATTAGGAAATGATATGAGGGAGAAGCATGGGAGTCTGAGATCCTTCTCACTTTCTTTCTTATTTCTTGGGTGGTTACTTAAATCACAAGCCTGAGATAGGTTTTCGTGTACTTTCATAAGCACTGAATCTGGGAGAGATCCTATATGTGTCTGCTCAGTGCCCATATTGGATTGTTGGCTAGGTATGCAGCTCCAAATCTGGGTTTTTAAAAGCAGAGATTAAATATCCAGATTTTTGAAGCCAGTAAGTTATTTTCTGTTTATTAAAACTAGCGATGAGCCAAAAGTTTCAGAGCTTGAATTGCATTTAGATGGTACTTAAGAACACACCCAATAAATGTAGTAAAGATGAGCTTAGTATTTTCACAAGAAAAATGTGAAAAAATATTTAGCAGAACACACAGGCCCAAACCTCACAAGTTAAAATACTGACAAAACACATCTATAACTACTTTGATAATGGGTTGTTTATCATGCCATAAAGACAGTGACTAGTTGAGGTCACAGATCTCGTTTCCCTGGCCACAACGTTTACTGCCAAAATCATTTAGCCCCTTAGTATAAGGCATTGTCAGGCTATTTGCCAAATGCGAAGTGAAAATCTTAATCTCCATGTTGGTAATTTATAACCTTTCCTGCTTCACAATGAAGGTGTGTTTTTTAAGTAGAAGAAAATTTACTTAGAGCAAACCCCTAGCTTTAACCATTTGAGCATCTAGAATTATCCACCCTCTCAGCAGCTAAATTCAAAGACCTCCATATTACGTGAAGGGCTGATACATACCTATGGTATATAAAATATACCACAGCAATTTGTATTTATAGAACAGACTTAGTCTGGGAAATGTGGGCACACTACTGGCTCATATTCAGCCGGCTGTTGACCAATAGCCCCAGGTCCTCTGCACCCAGCACCTTTCCAGACACTCTTCCTGAAGCCTATAGCATTGCCTAGGGTTGTATATATAGTCATATATGTATATATATATAGTCATATATGTATATATATATCTCTTCAATACAAAATTATTAACAACTGTCTTCAAAATTACGATGTATATGCTGAGTACTCACTGCATTTTATTCCATTCCTGAAACCAATTTCTGCTTGCTGGACTCTGCTAGCTTCAGGACTCTGGTTTCTTTCTAGCAGTTGCATACTACTTTTACTATACTGACAAAGTAAAGTTTTCATAATTTCCTCTTAGCAGGTTCAGGTTCTGGCATGTCTGTATGCAAGGTTAGAGGTATGCCTGTAGTAAGTGCGAAATTTTATCCTTCCTTGTGCTAATAATTGATACATTAGTCTGTTACAAATGGAAAACTGTTCCCTATTGTTAACCTCAATATCCAAAAAATCATAAATTAGCAAAACTGTTAGACTGGCTTAAGTGAGAGTACAAATGCTAGCTCTGATACTTTTTTAAGGAGACAAGGTCAAGAGCTCTTTTTGAGCTCTTAAAATACACACGAACCACATTTTTGAAGTTTTACATGTTACTGAATGCTCTAGCTAAATTTTATTTCTTAAAAATGATGTCTCAAGGATTCAGCTATAGTAGCACTATAGAGAATGTTGGAAATTTCTGTATTTTGCAATGAAATATGCATGATTCAGTTAATTCCCCTACTCTTGTGCTCTTTTCTACCAAGTTCTTCTGTCTAAAGTTACAGGATGAGGTAAGAAATGGGTAATTGACAGATCTGTTTATCATCAATATTTTGTTTGGAATGGGTGAGAGTTAAAATACTTTATCAAATCAATCTGGGCAGTACAATGGTAATACTAAAGAGGGTGTCTACACAGAGGACCAGCTTACTCTGTATATCTGGCAGATGACTGGAGTTTGGAGCAATGGAAAAATATCAAGGGCTTAGTGAAGACAAGAAGTGCCAGAAGGAAAAGGCAGGAATGGGGAAGAGAAGCACAAGTTATAGTAGCGCTAAGGCATGTACAGACTCAGTTGAACTGGGGACCACGAAGGCAAACAATGATTTCTCTGTACACAGATATTTGTTCTAAAAAATTTGCAAGAAAACATTAAATAGAATGTAGAATGTCAAATTCAGGTTTTTTTAAATGATTTCTTTATTTTCTGCAAATAGTTTATTTTAAAAGTATATTCAGAAACGTTGCAAAACCTGCTTCTAGCCTACCAACTGTGAGAACGGCAAACCATAAAATTTTTGGAGGAAGTAGGTGTGCAGTCTGAGACCTGGCTTCCACTCATGATACAGGTCCTACAGTGCCAATAATCTAGTGAACAAATTTCCTGAAAGCAGCCTAGTTAGTGGTTCAGTCTTGTTCTGCTCCAATAATATGTCTCAAGATTAAAGATAAAACTGTAAGGGGTTGACAACCATATAGTTTTATCTTTCTGCTGTTTCATGCAATTGATAAAGAAACTTGGCAGGTTGCTTCTCATTCTTCTTAGCTTGGCTTACTGGGTCTTATCTGTGTCAGGCAATGACAGTAGCATTTAGTTTCTGAAACTGGAAAAGGGTAGGATACAGATTATTTTGATAGCTGTTTCCTTGTTTTGTTTTTATGCAAATCTTTTATTCTCACTACCATCTACAAAACCTATAGAAAAGATTTATTCCCACTCCGCAGTTCCCAGGTAATTTCTGATCACATTTGCACAAAGTATGGGTGGCAACTTTAAACACCTTTTAAAATGTACTTCAGTGAAGTACGTCAGTAATATTTTTACCTTGTTTTGGCTTTGCTGCTAGCAACAAGTTAGATCAGAGTTGCTAGTGCCAAGGAGCCAGCTAGTGGCTGAATTTTTCATTTCAACATAATCTTATTTGTCGTTTGTCTGCTCAAGTGAACACAGCTTTTTTTGCTCTCAGGCAACTGAAAACATTCATATCAGGTCAAATCTAGTCTAAACAGCAACTTGTATCCTAAAGCACAGAGAAGACATGCAACATTTTTTGAACATGTTTTGACCTCTTATTTTTTCCTCACAGCTTTAAATGCTCTGTATAGGAAAGCCTCATACTACTGTTGCTATTCCTGCTGGCAAGTGCGGTTGTTTCAAGCTCCTTTCCCTCTCAGGACTTGCTGTTTAGTAGAAATCGCAATGCAGTGGAGTTCAACAGCTGCCCTTTCCTTCAGACAATTGAGCTTTCTGTGCTGACAAGTGTGCTGGGAACTCTTTGACCTCCTCTTTCACATTCCCTGTTGCACAAATAACATTGGGTTGTGGCTTCCACACATTACACAGTGGCTGACTTCACCAGTTGCTGAAGCTTCCATTATCCCTCTCAAGCAACACCAAAAAGCACTGTGACTTGGAATCATGGAAATTGCAAATCTGATCTTCAGCTGTAAAAGCTGGCACAACTTTGCTAAGGCTGATGCCGGTTTACAGCAGCTGAGGTTCTCAACTTGCAGGGGAGGAGAGGAATTTTGAGCTTTACTATCCACCCTAAATATTCAGGTATGCTTAAGGGTGAAAGCGACCATTTTATAATCTAGTTTGTCTTGGAGTAGGATTCCGACAGTAGAATTTAAATTCTACATTGATGGGGATACAATAAAATGCTCTGTGTTTTTCCTTCGCCTTCTTCACTTGAGAAGCAGCACAGCTATAGTGTTCATGGCGTTGGACAGAAAAAAAATTTGAAACAGATCTAGTTTGAGTTCAGCCATATTTTGGGGAAAGATTACTTTTTATTGATCCACAACAGTTGCACCTTCATCTCGAACACAATTATATTTCCAGATGGAAAATATTATAGCCCTGTAGCTACAATATTGTAGCTTTCCAGATACTCCTGAGCTGGAAAGTGCTGTTGAGGTTATATAAAATAGTATTGTTTTGCATTCTGGTGAAAATGAGAGCGTGGGAACTCTATTTTTTTTTCCCAAAATCCCACACAAGAGGAAACTTGAAATAGCAAGTAACCTGATGAAATGGGCATGAGCCTTAAGTATAAGAAACTGTTCTCCTACTTCTTTGTGCGTCCTAATGACCTCCTTTTAATACTGCAGAGGATCTAAATGGCTTTGAGGGCAGCCTTATTCTGTAGATTGCCCAAGTTCTATCACAGGGGTCTAGCAGTATCCCACCAAATCTCTAGTTGTGCAGCTTTACTGTGGAGTTACAACTCCATAGCGAATATACGAATTCCACTCCAGTTCTCTTTACCTCAATACTGACATCCTCTTCCTGCATCTGTGTTGTATTTCACACTCCACTGCAAATGTTTCTTCCCAGGAAAGCGTATCTATGTGTGTTTGTGTCTTGGTATCAGTGTCATTGTAATAGTTGTCTCGTTCCCTCATTCCCCTGGCAGAAAAGGACCTGGGGGTGCTGGTCAAGAGCCAGCTGAATATGAGCCAGCAGTGCGCCTAGGTGGCCAAGAAGACCAATATGATCCTGGCATGTGTTAGAAATAATGTCGCCAGCAGGACTAGGGAAGCGATTGTCTCCCTGTGCTTGGCACTGGTGAGGCCACACCTCGAGTACTGTGTTCAGTTTTGGGCCCCTCACTACAGGAGGGACACTGAGGTGCTGGAGCATGTCCAAAGCTGGTGAAGGGTCTAGAGAACAAGTCCTGTGAGGAGTGGCTGAGGGAACTGGGGTTGTTTAGCCTGGAGAAAAGGAGGCTGAGGGGAGACCTTATTGCTCTCTACAAATACCTGAAAGGAGGTTGTAGTGAGGTGAGGTCTGTTCTCCCAAGTAACAGGCGATAGGATGAGAAGAAATGGCCTCAGGTTGTACCAGGGGAGGTTTAGATTGGATATTAGGAAAAAAATTCTTCACTGAAAGGGTTATCAAGCACTGAGACTGGCTGCCCAGGGAAGTGGTTGATTCACCATCCCTGGAGGTATTTAAAGGACATGTAGACGGAGTGCTTAGGGACATGGTTTAGTGGTAACTTGGCAGTGTTAA
Organism: Burhinus bistriatus; assembly: GCA_013397275.1. Taxonomy (NCBI): domain Eukaryota; kingdom Metazoa; phylum Chordata; class Aves; order Charadriiformes; family Burhinidae; genus Burhinus; species Burhinus bistriatus. The sequence continues at coordinate 195,919 of VYXH01010506.1, forward strand.
GTTTATGGTTGGACTCGATGATCTTAAAGGTCTTTTCCAACCTAAATGATTTGATGATTCTTTTCTATGATTCTATGATTAAATTTGGGCATCAGAAAATAATGCGGCTGTAACAAGAGTAATAGGTCAGCTATCCCTAAGATGCTTCCTGCATGAGATGACAGGAACTTGGTGTGTATACTTAGGATGGCATATTGAACCTGAAAAAAAATGCTGTGCTATAACTGGCTTTTGTGTGATGGGTGATAACATGGGTAGAGATGAAACCTTGGATTACCATGGAGTAAGGTTGCTGTCTCTGGCAGCATCACAGGCACCTGGAGTTATGAATTTGATGACTGTACCTTTCTAATATAAAAGTAACAGGGAAAAGAAGTGAACATTTGAAGTATATTGCAGCTGTAGCTGTTATTAAGAAACTCCTCCCTGCCACATTCAGAAACTCCCATTGCCCAAATGTGTCACTGAACAATGAGGCTTCACAGTCTTTGGTTGCTTCCTGCTGAAAGCAAGACTAAAACGAACAGGCAGCGGGAAAGAGAGAGTGGATAAGACAGACGGACAGAGACAAGGGCTAGAGCTCTTTTTTTTCAGTCATTTGCCTGCTATGACAGTTGCCTGTGAGGCTTAGCAAACTCCTAATTTCCAGTCTACTTTTTCTAGTGGCTGGCTACACCTTCAAAGTTAACCTGCAATAAGTTGCCAGGGAGTATAGAAGGGAGAAAAAAAAAAAGCCTATAGAAAACCTCTTAGCCTAGGTATGAGTGCTGTGCAGAGTTAATAATGACTATTCTGACCACAGAGAGTGGAAAATATCCTAGTAGAAAGAAGAAATAAAACGATTCATGTCAGTTTGAAAGACTCTGATCTAGAATAACAATAAAACTGAAGAGGTTGAACACACTAATGGCTAAAAAGGAGAGGGAAAACCTCCAATAACCTAAATTCCTTTTGATGTTTCTAATGTTCTGCTCCAGTTCCCAATAATCGCTAGGATTATTGGTGTGCGATTCCTGCAAGCCTTAAGACAATATGTCTGTTAAGGATTTACTCCTTTTTTCATGGCTTTTATTTAATCATGTAAACTGCTATGAAGGACAGGTAGTTGCTCACAATGTAAGGGGAAATAAAGAAGAATGCAAAACAACCCTGCAGACAAAAAAGGATGAAAACAGCAGACAGCCTACAATGAAAGTTCGGATTACATCTCACTGAAGAGGTTCAGCTGGGTTATTTCCAAAAGTCTCTCTCCAGCGCCCCAGGTTGTGGTAATTTGCTTACAGTCTGCCACTGGCTTTGATGCCATTCAGCTACCACAGTCGCACAGTCTGCAAATATTTCCTCTGAGCTTAAATAGGGCAATCCAGCACAGAGGGGAAGAGTAGTTTTGTTAAAAGGCAAATTGTGACACTTAATTCATCACTGTCATTAATTTCGTTTGTTCCACTGACATACAGCTGTTCCAACCAAGATGTGAGTTGCCATTCAGCTAGCTACTATATGAATGACTCTATTCTAAAGAAAAGTGTGATACTCGATTATGCAATATTTCAAGACTGATTTAAGACAGTGTTAGACATTAAGATGTTTTGAAAACCTCTGGAATTTCCAGTCCGTATTTTCATTAAGGCCTAGAAATAACTCAAAGGTCTTCAGAGTTGTTCACTGTTTTTCAAAGTGTCAAAATGAGTGGGCATTAGGGGGCTGACATCTCTGCCACTTGATGGGTTAGATCAATTGTTCTGCTGCTTTGAATTACTTTTATGTCTCTGTTTATGAGCACCTGTTGCTTAACTGTCACTCTTTTCTAGGGACATCATATTTGCAGGCAGGTTTCTTATGCCTGTCATGTCTGAGATTTGTGCTTTTTTTATCTCAGGAATAAAATATCCACTTATCTCAGAGAATAAAACCCAGCCCTTCCAGATTATGATGTTTGGCATTTCTCCATGTCTATGACCTTAGACAGTAGGTGAAATACAGTTACTACTGGACAATGTTTCTCATTGTTTCCAGTGTTGTGTGATTCCATGTTGTTTATTAGATTCTTCTCATAGAAAGTATTATCATGCGCTTTTCCGTGATTTCCAGCACAAGTAACTATGCTTCTTAGGCTTGAGCCACCAAGCCTCATCTAAACCAATCTTTTGACTTTGTGATTCCTTGGGTTATTTATTTATTTGAGCAGGAGGTCTCAATCTTTGTTTTCAGTTTTATGTGTGAATAAAGACCTTTACATACAAGAAAACCAAAAGTGGTCTTAGGCTTGCAGTAAGAGGAAGCAGGTAAACTTACAAGAATATGGGCCTGTGGTTTGTGAGAAGGGCCTTCTACGTAGGTATACTTTTATTTAAAATTAACTATTTAGAGGTGAATCATTTTACTCTGATTTTTGAATGTTTAATACACAGAAACCCTGGAATTTGGACAACTGTTTTCTGCCCAGAATCTTGGCTTTGCTGTGTGTTACTGACTTTTATATTAAACCCTATTACATCAGTATTTCATTTTTTTGGCAAAGCAGCAGGTGGAGTATTTGAACATCTGCCCATCAGCCATGGAATCACACCTCATTTATTGAGGGGACTTACCCCATTAGCTTTCAACCCGTTTTGACAGGAGCGCTTGTCCTTTTATACACTGTGCTGGGACTTAAATCTTTTATACATTAAAATTTGCACCACTGAAGGCTTTTAGAGTACAGCTTTCACTAAGCTGCTTTTATAAAGGTCACTATGCTAGGAAATTAATTCATTGTCTTGACTTGGAAAATTAGTTTTACACACCAGGTGCATATAACGTGTACCAAACTGAGTCCTGTTATGCAACTTTATTGATTAACAGCTTTTGTTAATGAGCAGCTATAAGTATAAAAGTGGTGCTGAGGTATGATGCTAATGACTTCATACAGTTTTATGAAACGAGCAAACACAAATGGTAATAACTGTGATGCATAGATAGAGTTCAAAACCTGTTTTTTCAAACAAGAAACAGCTGCGTATACTGTTCTGAATAGCCCTGGCTGGTCCCCTCTGGTAATGGGATTGACTAAGGACTCCAAGTCTACTCTAGAAACCAGATTTCTTGATCAAATATGTGTCTTCTGATGCACCGTGATCTTACACCTTTGGGGAAGAGTGTTTGCTGAAGGTTGAGGTACTGTGGTGTGTTGAAGGAGGGGGTTCTGTGGAGAAGAACAAGGGTACGAGGTGAGCACAACAAACTGTCAGGACTCCTGTGACAGCATATTTGTGTTGAAATGCTCAAATAACCTGTTGAAATAGTTCTGCTTGTCACCATAAGTGTTTTGGGGTTTTCATGTTTTGCTCAAAACTTTTAGGGAACTGAAACTTTTTGGACAAAAATTACTTTACTGTAGGCCCTTTCTACAGCTATGGGAAAAATCAGATACGTGGGAACACCGAGATGTGATTGCTGTAGTGTGATAAAATGCAGAGGCCACGGTACTGTAATACACCAGCTGTTGCAGTTGTAGACTAAGCAACCAGAGTAGTTTCACTGTACAATTCATCTGACATTAATGAAAGGTGTATAAAAATGGGTTGCTTATGGACACTTTGACTTGTATAACTTAAAAGGATCTCGAATATACCCAAAGACCTAATTGCCAGATTCTTGAGTGTTAGAGGCAATAAAAATAGGCTCTGAAGACATGCACAGCGCAGGTATCCATTCCAGCTCCACAAAGGAGAGTGAGGTGATCCTCTGAGGCCCAGCACAGCTCCATGCTGTGTGCATTTAGTAGCTGAATTTGCCAACCATTGTCTGCAAGTTAGTGAGCACTGATTACCCAGTTCTTGGCTGGACTTCTTAGTTGGGGCACAGCTGCCAGTAAGCATGACTGGATTCCTCTCAGGACTATGATGGCTTGTGTCCATCTGTCTCAGGTGTCTCTACTCCTTGCTTTCCCATGCTTCTTGGTGTAGGGTTAGAGCTGACGGAGCCCGACTAGGTCTGACACATGTTTGGCAGCAGTAACAATAGCTTGCCGTTTGCCTCCCTTGCTTTCTTCACCATGTGGTGTCTCAGGACTGGTGCCCAAAGGGCCTGCTGCATTACACTCCTTATTTAATCCCTGGTGCAGAGACTGTGAATAAAAGAGGACAGTGAAGAAACGTATGCAGAAGTGTACTAGTTTTGCCACATGGAACAAACCCACCCCTTCCAGGTTCTTAACCAAGACCTGGGTTTCACAGCTGTTGTGGTTTGGGCTGGGCTGGCCACTAAATGAACGACAGATGTTCTCTTTACCTCTCCCTCTTCCTTCCCAGAAGAGAAGGGAGAGAAAATAAGGGAGAGACTTAGTGGTTGAAAAGAAAACTAAAACTACTTTAATGAAATATTAATAATAAAAAGAAAAGATAATATCAAAAAAAGAAAGTAATGAAATATATACAATATATACAACCCTTATCGAGCTCCCAGGATGATGATCCAGTCACCAGCTGGCACTGACTGGACTCAGAGACAGATGGGAATTGGATTCTGGATCTGGATTCCAGAATGCATGGATCGGGATCAAAGGCAGGCAACAAGACAGAGCTCTCCTCAGACACTGGCCATTGAAGAAAGAGGGCTGACCACTTAGATCCCTCAGCTTTTGAACTGAGCATGATGCAGATGGGATGGAATACCCCGTGGATCAGTTTTGAGTCACCTGTCCTGTCCACTCCTCCATACAGGTGTGACCCCTCTGCGTTCTTCTGCCTCCGGCCCTCCAAGCAGGCACATAGCAAAGTTGGCTGACCTTGGTTGTTATAGCAGTAAGTATAAGCAAGAGCTCCTCTGCATCCCATTCCTTGGTATTAACTATAAACATCAGAGGTTATCTCTCTGGAAGCAGACAAAGTCTGAAGAATATGCTGTTAATTTCAGAAAGTGAAGTTAGTTAGAAGAGACTTAACTGGAAAATAAATTAATGAAAGGAAAATTGGTTCTGTTCTACCTCAAACCAGGACAACAGCAAATGAAATACGCTGTGGTAGAGACAGCTAAATGATGGTGCATTTACCATGCTTTCAGAATTGTGAAGATCTAGAAAAATGTACTACTTCTGTCAACCTTAACAAAGTTTGGAGAAATATTGCAATATTGGCAAAAGTTGCTTCCTTATAGAAGCTGAACTTTACATCTTTTTATACATTTCTGTGTTCTTCTAGTGCATTAAAAGGTGGTGGTGAGTTTATTTATGATATAACTGTAAATTCTTCACTTTTGAATAATGATGCATATACCTGTCATTAGAGATGAAGTTGTGCTGGATGCTGAGTGTTTTTCTTTACTCAGTGACATCTCTAAAATAGGGAAAGTTAAAATGTTCAGTATAGAAATTACCAACGCTGTTCACTTGTAGGCATAAACCAAGGTTATATTACAGGCTTCAAAAACAGAATTTTAATAGAAACCTAGGAACTCAGGTAAATATGATGACAGGCTGAAAGCGTTGGGGTTGTTCAGCCTGGAGAGGAGATGGCTCCAGAGAGACCTTATAGCAGCCTTCCTGTACCTAAAGTGGGCTGACAGGGAAAAGGGGGAGGGACTTTTTATCAAGGAGTGTAGTGTAGTGGTAGGACGAGGGGTAACAGTTTTAATCTGGAAGAGGGTAGATTCAGATTAGATATTAGGAAGAAATTCTTTACTGTGAGGGTGGTGAGGCACTGGAACAGGTTGCCCAGGGAAGTTGGGGATGCCACATCCCTGGAAGTGTTGAAGACCAGGTTGGATGGGGCTTTGAGAAACCTGGTCTAGTGGTAGGTGTCCCTGCCCATGGCAGAGGGGGTTGTAAACAGATGATCTTTAAGGTCCCTTCCAACTCTAACCATTCTATGACTCTATGAAATAAACTTTTTAAAGTTAAAGTTTGGAAAACAAGCAGGCCATTCCCATGTAGATAAAAATAAAAATAGAACAGAATTAAGGGGTAATAGTAAATTTAGCACACTGCGTACAGATCTGTAGTATTTACAATTTCCTTTAGTAATAATACGATGCTCTGAGTGAAGTAAATCCATTTAAAAATAAGTATAGGAAAAATTGTAAAGAACTGAACTGTTGCATCAGTATCTTTTTAAATCTTACTCAGAGTTACGAAAACCTATCTTACTAGGCCTCCCCCCAAAAATTTCAATTTTGGGATACCCCGCTTGCCCCACTCCTCCTTTCAAAAGCAATGAATTTCCTTTGGACCCTCACATCTCTAGATCACATTACAAGGGAATTCACATATTCAACCTCAGCTTATACAGTAGAGTGCAGGGAAGGAGAAAGAGGTGTCTTCTACATATGGCTTGTGAAGGTGATACAAATCCAAAAAGGAAAATGTGGCACCTTGTCTCTGCTGATCCTGGTTAAGATCTTACTTTTCTCCAGCCTCAGCTAGGGCCCTTGGATATCATTCAAGGATCATTCCTGATGAAAACAGCTGGATAGAAACAATTGCAACCAATGCAGAACAGAAGTTGAATTCTGGACCTGATGATGTCTTGTCCCTCTGAGTGGTGAAGCATCATCTCTAACTGCTGTTTCGTAGACATTAATAGCATGATTGATGCAGACATACAAAGTCAGTGCCAATGATAGTCCCACACTATTTTTGCAGTCAATCTAAGTAGGGAAGTGCAGGTGCACAGAGAAGTGTATGCTGCCTTCTCTCAAGGGAGAGAGTGGATGTGATTTTCCGGCTCCCCAACGTGTGTCTGTTTGAGATGCAGCAGCTGGAAGCCCAGTGCTTAACTGAGAGGCCCAAGCCGTAAGCCGGGATCATTGTTCCTCCTCACTTGTGAACAGCGCATGAATTTGCATGATTGCAAGTATCCTCACTGCAGGGATGACATGTTATGAGATTTTAATGCTTCACTAAAATTAGAACATTAACTCTGATATTATTTTGATACTTTTAAATTATTCTCTTCTGAACTAATAATGTGGAATTCTATCAATCAGTTTTGAAGCAAATAGTTTCAAATTTTGTTTAAATTTTGAAGCAAAATTTGGCTTTCAGAGCTTTCCTTTTAGGGCCAAAAATCCTCGTTAGATTACAGAGTTTGCATTCTCTGTGCTGTGGAGTATTGAATTGATCCGAGTTACCCTTGCATAGAATTCAGCAGCTCATGCTTGACTGAAATATCTCTTCTAAAAGAATATCTGATCTTGATTACAAGAAAAAAGATGAACAATCTATACCTGCCCTTAGTAGTCTGTTACAATGATCATTCATCTTTGCTGTTAAAAATACAAGCCCAGTTTAAAATGAGAACTTGCCTGGCTGCAGCTTCTACCTCTTGGATTTTATGCTGTATTTCTCCAGAAAATTAATAAGCTCGCTTTATATGTTTGTGAAGGAAATAAATGTACTTCCATATTGTAACCAAAGTACTCTTTTAAACCAAGACACTTGTCACCTGGTGCATGTAATGTGACAGAGTTGTAAACCCCGTGACTTGACTGACAAACTAAACCTCTGCATTGCTGGTAGAGCCGTGGAAAAACCCACACAGCAGCTTGCCAGATTCAATATCAGTGACTCAGACGTCTCCTTTGTCATCCCTTAAAAGTCCATTAGCTCACGTAACTTGGACCCTCTAGATGTATAGAGCTGTTTAACGTTCTCTTTGGTTGCTTGTATGCTGAAAATTTTTCACCTAAACCCATGAGAACAAGGCAACCTCAAATGTCTTTCCAAATACAGAGCAGTTGTGAAAATCTCTGCTATCATATTAGTAGTTACAATCACCATCTTCTAATACGGCTGCATGACTGGCTTTTCTTCTTCATTTTTCATATTCTTTTTAAAAATACTTTCATTCTTAATCATGCCAGCCAAGAGTACCCTAATCCCTTCAAGCTTCCCCGCCAACTGCAGGTACATCGAATTGTCTAGCTTATTGATTAATGCCCTCTTCTCCCGAATGTGTACTTTTTATTGGACATTGTGCCTTCCCTCCCCACACCCTTTTTTTTGTTGTGCTATTCACTTTGCCACAAAGCCAGGATGCTATTTTTATCCACAAACTATTCTCTCTCAATCGTGGAATGGTATTTTGGCTTTGTAACGAATTCTGGCAGAACTTCCCATATAAAAGTCACACTTTCCTGCATAACTTTTTCTGATCAAGAATTTTTGCTGAAGTTTCTCTTCAGCTTTGGGAAAGTAAAAGTAATTCAGTAATGACCTTTTCTTCCTCCTTCTAGCCCCTCAAAGTACTCTTGAATATGCAAGATCTTTAAAAGTGCTTTTCACAGACACTTCCATCAGTTCCCACTCAAACAGATTAGGAATCTAACTGGTTGTATTTTCTGGGATTTGATCTGATTTTTCCCCTGACTTTGCCTTAACTTGAAGGGGCCTTGATTCAAATATGCAATTTTTTACTAAATAGCAAACAATAACATGCATTTTAAAGTATATATATATATATTTATGTATATATATATTTATCTATAAGTCAATAATATATATATGCAATACAATACACAATTTGCAAATGGAATTAATTCTCTGATTTGAAACACGAGATGCTCTGGGCCTGCAGAATCAATTACCAGCTGCAAGAGCTATCAAAATGGAGATGCACTGGCATTATGCAATCTGAAACAAAAGCACTAAAAATAGATGAACTTTTAAATTTTATTCAAAGAAGCCAAGGAGCATGTTGTGCTAAATTAAATAATCCATGTTCTCTGAGGTTCACGCCTTCTACTGATTGTTAAACTGGAAAAGACCAGTTATAGTGCATCACCTAAGCCAACTCTTTCACTAGTCAGGGTTAGCCGCTGCAGTCTATTTACGAAGGTTTTGTCTGACACATTTTGAAGTGACTCTGCTGGGACTTCTGTAACTCCCTCTGGGAACCTAACAGCTGCCACCATTTACATATTTCCTTCCTTTGCTTAAGGCCTTCTCCTTTCCCCATTTCTCATGCTTCCACTTTTCTTACCAAAATTTATTTGCCCTAACATTAAGTATTCATGTCTTAAAGTGCTTGCGTGCAGCGTCTTCTTCATGCAGATTCATTGATAGCAATTTTCCCAGAAAAACTGGGATTTTTTTGCTCTGAAATTTCTGGCTCTGTAGATAGACATCGGCCAATGTTGGTACAATTTACACTCAGCCTTTTTTATTTTTTACTCCATTTTGAAGAACTGAATTCATATTTATTCTTTTGCTTGTGTTTCTTGTGTTTATGTCAAGTTATAATCTCCAACAAACAGCACTGGACTCTCTCATTATTTATTGTTTTGATGCAGAGAGCAATTAAATATAATTAACTGGGTGATTATCATTTGCTGGTAGAATTTGCTAAGAATGCATATGCTCCTGCAGGGAGTTGCTTGCTATTTCCTGCACCACTGATCTGATGCTGTTTGGAGAGAGCCTTTTTTTCCCTCTCTATTTACTGCTTCACTGATCTGGGGAAGGAAGAAAGTAAGTGTATGAAAATAAGTATGCCCTAGCTTGTGAATAACGATCTCACAGAGAGGTAAGGAATAGAGTTTCACGTTGGCTTTGTTGCAGTGCTGAGATGCAAAAACACTAAAATATTCATAACTGAACCATGAAAGAAAGGTAAAGATGCAAACTTTTTTACTGCCCATGTGATACTGAGGAACTCATTCAAGCCAAAAAGGTTTTGGTTTATTTTTGATTTATTTTCCAAGATATGTTTGTAGATGTGAGGTTCTACGTCAGTAAGATGCTCTTAAGTGTGTAGAACTGATAAATTTCCTGCATTAGGAATGAAAGTCATCTTTTTTCATAAACCCAGTCTGATCTGCCTGCCACTAAACCCTTACTTAAGCCTTACGACATTCTACACACGAATTTGAGTGATGCTTGGCTGAGGAATAGGTATTCTGCACTGCGGTTTTGTAATTGTCACTATTAAGCCGATTCCTCAAAACCAATGTTAATATGCTGATGTTTGCCATCACACGAGGTGGCAATTTGAGCTTCTGAGATGTTCAGCAGCTCATCTCATGTGAAGGTAAAATTCCTTTCATTAACTTGCCACTTGGTCCTCCCTGTTGGAATTCAGACCTGGGTCGCATTTAACATTTCGTGCCTTGCCTTGCTAATAAAGTGTGGTAAAGCATTTTTCTGTGCAGCTAAGATGTGGTCTGATACAAAAAGGAGTATTTTTTAGCCAACCTTTTTTTGATAAATAATTATTTAAGGGTCCACTTTATTGTCATCCAGAAACACATTCAGTTCATTTTTATTTATGTTTAGGACTTTTGAGAACTGCTATACTACCAAGCTTCTGACTTGTAGTTTGGTATTTCCAGCAAGCAATAAAACTTTTTCTCCACCTGTATTAGAAACCCATCTAACTCTTCTTAGTGCACTGCTTTTGTGAGATTTCTTTGATTCTCATATTCATGTAATGCAACCTTGCCTGTAAAATATTTTTCCCATCTTTGCTTTTGAGAATGGCTGACACCTTTCTTGCAGACTTTCGGGGCTTTGTAAACTTCTGTATGTTTCCGTTCCTTTATATTCTGCAATGTTCACTAAAAATCACTTTGGACATTCTGGCAGGCACCACACTTAGTACTTAGACAAAAAGACCCTTCAGATGACTGCAAATGTTAGCTAATTATATCTCCTGTCATTCTCTGAGATAGGCTAGTTTTATCATCCACATTTGCACAGATGGGAAATTCAAACAGAGAGATTTTAAAGTGATTCGCCCTTAGCCAAGCCACATGAAACAGTCTCAGAACTGAAAATGGAGCCTGGGAATTGTTGCCTCCCACAGCCCAGAGCAATTCACCTATGTTTTGGACACTAACTGACTCTGCATAAATATATCTGATGAAAGTGCTGTGAGTTTCTTACAAAATATTCTGTGTTTCTGGCAACAACAATAGCTATCCTGGAAAGAACTGAAGATGCATGCATTTTAATGCCATAAGGGACAGCTGTGATAATCCAAATTGCTGCATAACATAGCCTATGTATTTCACCCAATACTTCTTGCATCTGGGCCCCAAACAGGGAAGCTGAGCCACAGCTTAAGCTGGATATTTTTTGGCATAGAGATTTTCTGGAGTTATTTACAGTCATTTCTCTCTCTTATTGCATGTCAATATATAAAGGAACCCACACTTTGTAGTTTTTTAAGGAAAAGCTACTGAAAGGAATATTCTTGCTACTTTTGCGTGTTGTTTTAGTGAACGTAAGTACACAACATTATATCTATATGTTTTATATATATATTAAATGTATGTGTATAAAAAATTCTAATAGTCATTGAGTCGTGTAACAGTTCTGAGGGAGCAGGGAAGCAGCATGTGAAAATGAGAAGAGAAGACTCAAGGGCGACCTCATCACAATATTCCAGTACTTAAAGGGTGGTTTACAAAGAAGGCAGAGGCTCTCTCTTCACAAGAGCCACATGGAGCAGACAAGGGCCAACAGGTACCAGTTGTACCGGGAGAGGTTTCATCTCAATATAAGAAAGAAATTTTTTGTAGTGAAAACAATCATTCACTGAAACGACCTCCCCAGGGACATGGTAGAGTCCCCATCACTGGAGGTTTTCAAGGTGCGATTGGACAGAGTGCTAGATAATCTCATCTAGGCTCCCATGAAAGGTTGAACCAGATGATCTTTTGAGGTCCCTTCCAACCTGGGCTTTGTATGAATCTATGAGAAAGCTGAAGAGTCAGAATTTAATGGGGAATAGTACCAATTCATAAAGTCTGCATTTTACCACATTTGTTGTGCAGGCACAACATTTAAATGGCCCACATGTGCTAGTCAGCTCTTACTGTGTTCCTTCAGAGCTATTTGCAGCAGCATTTCACAGAAAGTAGCTTAAGGTCTTTTGCTCATCACTTAGAACCAACTTGCAAAATGTGTTAAAGCCTTTGTGCCAACAGACTAGTTAGTATTTTGCTGTAACTTCCAGTGGGTCCACTATATTTCTGAAAGGTAGCTTGAATTGGACAATGGTGTTTAAAAATCAAGACTAGGATTTCAAAATTATTTAGTTAACGAGCAGAGAGCAGAACTGTATTATACGAATAGGAAGAGCAGACACAACACGTGCAGAGTCTGCCACTTGGAAGATGATCCATTTCTCATCTGTATTTGTTTTATTTTTCAGGGTTTTCTAGACCTGAATTCCCAGGTCACTCCAACTGGCTGCGAGGGGCCAAGCCTGATCTGGGTGCTCTCAATATACACCCTCCAGGCTGCTTGTTCACCAGTTTCTCAATGCTGCTCAATTACTGTCTTCATGGCCAGTCTACCTAAAGTATCTGCCTATGCAACTGCTGATTTAGACACGTAGCCAGCTAAAACTAGCACTTTTCTGTATCTATTTTTCAAGCTGGCATCTCTATGTTATTCTCTTACCACCTTTTCTACTTCCATGCCATGTTGTCCTTCTTCCTGACCACATCTTGCTCTCAGTAATTCCCCCACGTTAATCGTGTTGTAAAAGAGGTAGACAGAAGTAGGAGATTTATTATCTATAAGGTAATAGGCCAGCTGTCCACTTGCTGAACTCAAAATCATTTAATTTGCCATTTTTTCCTGATATTATCTTGATATTTACCTTGGGAGGTATATTCATACTTTGTAGTGAAAAATGCACTTTCAGTCCAAGCACTTGAGAAAGGCAGTTCATTCTCATTACTTGAGGGAATTAATTAAATACAAGTTTGAGGTGTGCCCATCAATGCCTTCATGGAGGATCTGATGTTATAAGAGGAAATATTCCGTGAGGCTTATAAACCTTTAATTTAGAGTTCTCTGGTTTCTTAGAGTTACACTTTTAAAATACACACAAGAGCTATGTTCTGCACATTTAAAACCCCCTAATCTGTTCAGAAATGTGGTGTTGGGCATTGCCAAATGGACTAGCTCCATGAGTAACAGTTTTATAAAGTTTCGCCCATTTGAACCTTATTCGGGTTGTGAGAGTTATTCCTCCTTTCTCTCTTTATTTCACAGTATCTTTTTTGACCTGTCTATTTTGTCTGCCTTGACAGATGAGTTGTGAAATCTTAAAGACAATCTCTGAAAGGCACCTACAGGAATCCTGGCTCCTACAGGAGGTACTCAGAGCAAAACAGAGTAACCTGACAAAAATTGCTCTTTAAAGATTTCCCATTGAGATAGGAACGGTGCACATTCTCAGCCCATCAAAACGTAAAATTTTTGAAAAACATTCCTATGCTGAATTAGGATGAAATGCTGACATTTATTAATTAAAAGAAAATCACTCCTGAACAGAATAATCTTCCTGTTCAGAGAAGTTTACAGGTTTTATTAAAATTTAGAAATAGAGCTTTCTTGTTTGAAAGTGTCAGGTAAAGCCTTGACAAGCACTTTGAGACTGTATTCCAGAAGATGATAATTGATCAAATTTGAACTTCAAAAAATTTGGAAAAGGTTGAACAGTATTTTCCAATGAAAAACACATTTTCATGACACTTTCCTGACCAGTTATATTCTATACAGTATTTAGCTGCCTATTTCAATGTACAGCATAGAGGGATGTGGTACTCTGATTTTACAATAAAGTCTGTTAGAAGAACAGAAAGAAAGAGAATTTTGGGGAAAAAATGAAAAGGACAGTGATGGGGTGGTATTAGAGCCCTATTAATCATGCTAATCCCCTGGGAGGACCTCCCAGGTAGCACTTAAGTTACTATCACCATGAAAAAATATTTTACTTATACTTATTAGGCATTCATTTGTAAGGCCTCCATTACGTAAAGTAGCTGTCAGCTCTGGTGAAATCTGCTACAGTTATCTTTATAGCTTACATTTCACTTATATGTGCACAGCCTTTGATCCAGAAGAACTATGTTATTCCAAGGGAATAGTCTAACTATATATTTAGATTTTTCACATTTATAAACCAATCTAAATATACAGCACATGTAATCCACCTACAGATGTGACTCCACGTACCTTTCCAGAAAGTATTGGACTGCATGTCAGATCTCAGGTACATTTCGTTAGTAGTTGAAACTTTCACATACTACTCAGTGTTTTTCATGTCTGTCAGACTGCTCATGACCTGCAACAATCTCTATATATCCTGTTCCACCTGCTGCTCTGTAATTTCTGATAATGGATTTTGAACTTGCAGGACATAGTCAACCAGGGAATTATTTCAAACCACTGCATTAGCTTCTTTGGTGAAAGGTGTCAGATATGGATCTTAATTCCATCCACTGGTTAAAAGCGGGATGTTTTGAATTTGCCTGTTCTGTTGGCCACAGTTACAACGTTGTCTGAGAATTTTTAGTATTACCCTATAGTTAAAACTGAAACCTAAAAAACTGCAGGCTGCAAAATACTGTACGCAGGATAGCTATTGGTGTATGTTCATGTTTCACTAGCAATTTTTTTTTACATTCTCAGATGTTATAAAATCTTCTAGTGTTTTTTATTCCTGTGTAGACACTGAAATTGTTTAGGCAAAATTATATTCCCCAGTTGACAACGACACTGCAGCCATTTCCCACCCTATGCAGCACGTTACATGGCTACTGAATGTACTTTTACTTCTGTCTTACTAATAAATGTATGTTCCCCGTAAACATAGAATCAAATCCCTTTCTATTCCTTTTCAATATATTTGTAATATCAGCATGTGCTTATTTCCTAGGTAAAGACGATCTTTTTCCGACAAAATAAAATCTTTCTTCTCTCTCGCCTGTGAACGTTTGCCAAAATGCATAGTGAGTTATTTACTGCTGTTTTCAAGACAACTTATTTGATTCCATTGTTCTCTTTCCATCCCCCTATTCACTATGTGTTTTCTCCCCCTGTTCACTGTGTGTTTTTCAAGGTATTTTTGGGAGCTAGAATCAGAAATGTCAGAATAATCACAGTTAAACATTGATAAGAAACAAAAGTTTCCTGATTTCTGGTCAGATCTGCCATTTCAGGAGAAATATTACTGGGTTCTCGTCACTACTTATCAATTCTTAAGCATGTACTGTGACCAAGACAAAGAAACAAACCTAGAAAAGTCCAGAAGCAGAGCGGAGCATAATTACACATGTGCTTCATAAAATTAGTGGAAGGCATTGCTATTCCAACATTATTCATGACCCCTACAACCAGCTTACCAAAAGGACTGGAAGTGAAGGAGGCTGACCTTTTAGCAAAGAATGTGTGTCTTGCCTTTAGCCTGTTTAATGATAGCACAAACTTGATAGAGATTCAAAGTCAAAATAAGCAGAAGGTAGCTGATTTGAGGGTCACCTGTCTGTCGTGGCCGTGATACAAAGCTTTTGATTGTGCATGATAAATTAGCTCTGCATAGAAGCAAATAGCTCAGAAAGGCTGGCTGGAAAGGGAGAGAAGAAGAAAGTAGCGGGGCGGGGGGGAAAGGTCCGTATCAAACCGCATCAAGGAGCAACGTTAGAACATGCCCCTCCCCTGCTGTTACAGGGAAGAGAATCAAAACTTGCCTAACGGTAGCTTTGCTGAATTCTCGCAGATGTAAAGTTAATGTGATGTGTCCTGTAGTGTCTGGCAGTGAAGTTACAGCCTAGGCGATGACGTGTGTTACTGTGCTCTGAAGGTGTGTGGTAAGCTGGCTGAGCTATTGTAAGTCCCAGCTAGCGAGTGGCCGAAAATGGCAGGCACCTCCAGGGCCAGTGGCAGACCGCTGTGCGGTCCGTGCTATTGAAGGGCCAGTGCCCAGTCCACGCTCGTGAACGATGGGGCAAGCAGTAGCCTCCCTTTGCACACTATTGGTTTCTTACCCTGGAAACAAAAGGCTGTGGAAGGAATAAACCGATCCTGTGTGGTGCCTCATTAGTCTCCTCTCTCCTCCCTTCTTGCGCAGTGATGTCCCACTGATGCCTGGAGTCCCTTTGTGCCTGTAGCATTCAGAGCAGGAGTCACATCTCTCTAAACACAACAAACTCCCAACTGGGAAAATATATGCCCACTCCTCAAACCATCTGTACTCATATGTGAATAGAGATAGATTCGAGAGATTTGTAACGCATTCATGCATAAAAGTGGAGAATAGCTAATTCTGATGTGCTAGAGGAAACTGCCGCAGGATTATTACATTCCTAAGAAAAATTATCACATTTGTGCAGCCTGTATTCAATATTTACAAACAGAATGGAGATGGAACATTTGATCACCTGGCAGTGGACCAAGAACACTCCCCCAGAACTGTGAGCAGGGATATCTTGAGGCCAACAAAATATGTCAGAAGCTTGTAGGAGGGATTACAGTTCGTAAAATGATACAGACATATAAAGTGGGCTCTGCCTACAAAAATGTGTAATAAGGCCATAGGAGAGTAACAATCAGGGAAAACCGATTGACATTTTTTCAGGCAGTACAGTTGAAAAGAAATTATGGGACTTCTGGGTAAATAAGCAAAATCTGGATGCAAAAAAACCTTACAGTTGTTTTACTAAATAGACAAAGTTTGCAAGTAACCCTGAAACTGTTTGGAGAAGATTAACAAAATAAAAGAGATCACTGTATTAAAACACATAAAAAGTGTCAGATAGCATGCAAAAAAAAGTGTAGAATAAGAGCCATGCAGAAGGCAGTATATTGATAATAAAAGACTGAGTGAAATAAAGACCTTGATATTGGGATTCGATTGATTCAGCCTGGGTTATAGGGGATGATGTATTTGTGAAGGCAAGAATAAAATTAGGTGTATATTTGTTCACAAAGAAACACTTATACAGTGTTTGTTATGAAAGATATTTGACAATTAATTTTGCATAACATTTTCCATTTTAATTATTGTTTTTCCTTGTATTCTGACTGTAATAAACGACGTCAGCTTATGAAAACTGCCAGGAAGAACAAAAATAAAGCTTACAAAGGAGCTTGCTGCATATCTTTATCTCCAGCAGCTCTGACAACAATATTTGCTTATAATTGGACTTCTGGGAAATACAGAGATTCTTTGGTAGAAGTCTGAGGAGCTGCCCCGAAAGCTGGTTGATCACTGGTTGTTTTACAATGATGGGATTAATAGAAAAGGGTTTCAGCCACAGTAAAGTCTACCCTTCATCCCCTTTCTTCACCACATCAGCAGTCTTTCTCTTTTCCACTTTATGACAGTATTTAGGGTCTTTGATCAGCTGGCTCAGAGTGAACACAGGGGAGTGGATAATGCAGTATGGGAGGCAAACAAACCAAGAAAATAGCAGTATGTTCAGAGCGACATATCTGCTGCCGGCACTGAGGACTGAGACACTCACAGTCATTTCAGCTGTTCAGGGTTAAATTTGACAGTCCTATTCTCTCTTCTGAATCAGACTTCCCTGTATTTATGATGTTAAACTCTAAGAAAAAAAAAAGGATTCAGCAATTGTTTTGTCCTGCTGCAGTTAAAGTAAGATTTTTTAAATTGACAAAGAAATGTATTATTAGGCACACTAACGTCCTATTTGAGAAACAGTGTATGTTGATGCAATTAAAGGCATTAAAAGTATTAAAGACATTTTCAAAACTGGTCTTTGACATGCACATGTTCACTTCGATGGCACTGAAGGTCAACTGGTCCTGTGATGGCAGCAGTCAGAGGTTCACTTGCTTCTGTGCCCTGCAGCACTTGGCCTGTATTTAAGCTGCTTTCCAGGAATTAACTCACACACTGGAGTAAAAGGGCATCTTCTCCCATGCCTCTCCACTTCCATGCCTCACTGTGCTTGATTTGTCCTTTAATGTTGTCTTAATGGCATCTGCAGGTTTGCCTTTGCAAGAACTGGGTTGTGGGTCTAAACAGCTCAACTCTGTCGTTGCTGAATTCAGGGTAACTCACAAGAATTAATCACTGGAGATTGATGTCAATAACATATTTTTCTAATAAGAATATTGATTTCACTCTGCTGTAATGATAAGACTACCAAAATTTTAAAGGCCAAGAAAATTGCAACCTATAAATCTGTGTGTTATGTATGTATCGTACGCAAGTGCTTTGTGTTTCATATTCCAAGATTCAATTAGAAGTACCATCCTTTTCCTTTATGGCATTTATCTTGTTGTAAACCACAGATTTATTGGATCTTTACAACACTTTATACAGGATGAGGCAACAGCAGCATTTAATATATGACATGAAAAATTATGATTGAAAATTACAGTGCATACATATTTCCAATCAAGAAATGAAAACTTCTAGCATAGTACATGGTGTCCAGACAAATATGCACAAATACGCAGGTAAAGTTTGCAAATTAAACAGTGATGATGGACTAACTTTATGTTACTTTATATTACTACCTTTCTCTTTATGCAGCCAAATTTCCATATATTTTAAGCCTTGATCCATTATAATCACATCAGCTGAAATTAAATGGCAGTTAATATTTACAGGGTGATCTACAACTTAATGATTTGTCAAACGCTGAAAAGTGTTATGGCAATCCCGTAATTTAATGTATAAATATCTTCTGTTTTGGTAAATCCCAGAAGTCTATTCTGTTTGTTCTGTTGGCCAGCCAACATGAAGTTAGCTCTTCACCAACAGAACACTCTTGTCACCAACAGAACACGCTTGTCACCAACCAGACACACTTGGCTTAAACACCAAAGTTTATTCATGTTTCTTGTGCCTGAAGTATTTGTCAGATCCAAATAAAAAATAAAATGTTTAAGACCCAATTAATGAGCACAAGTGAATAACTCATTTCTAAGACCATGACCTGGTTGCCAAAACCTGGGAGCATAAAACTGGAGGGAAGGCAGCACTGTAAGGCCTATTATGAGCTCCTAGTTACCTCTGGGACCTAATCTGCATTATGGTACATCGTGTCTGTACCTTCCCAAATCTAATAGGCTCATCCTTAATTCACCAAAAACATGGCCTTCGCTGTTATGAAACATGTAAATGGCTTAAAAAGCATACTTAAGTTGCTAAAGGTATTTTACATTAAAACAAGATTGACAAATTTGGCCAGATGCATCAGTATTTTTCCTTCAATTTCCGCTGGTACAAGGTAGAGTCATAAATAATATATAAGTATTAAAATATGCTGTCGAGAGCTTTCAGGAGAGTAGATCACCATGGATTTATATATGCACATCTGCCAGTTTACTTCAGTTCAGGGTGCATAAATAAAGGTGCATAAATGTGCAAAGGGATATAACATGAGTAAGTGGAAAGAAGCATCCTCATAGATAAAGCCTACTCCTTTGGTTCTGCAGTGTTCTGCGCATCTCCTCTGGGCTGTGTATATACCACTCTCACATAGGCATCTCCTGTGGAATCATACCAAATGAGGCCTTCTGAGGGAAAAGTTTTTTCCAGAGAGACTTGTTATCCCACAGTGAATGATTTACAGCCATCTGCATTGTTGATTGGAGCACACTTTGTCAGAGGTATTAAAATATTAGCATCTATCAAAACCAACACCTAAATAAAACTGGAAGCTTCTCTTTATGCTTATCCCACAATTTTCACATAAACGAATACTTAGATGTTCATCATACTGATAATTAAAACTCGTTGGGGTGCTAGCAGTGGCTGACTTTTGGGTAGGCAAATGCCAAAGGCACTGTGAGCAGCAGCCTGAGCTACTTGTTTCTTGTGTGATTTGTTAGTGACACTGTAAGACGGTCTCTCCATATGCAGGGGCAACTCTGCATAGTAAGACACTGCTTCTCTTATTACAAATTAGAGAAAAACATTTTCACTTGTGTACAATTAAGGATGGACATGTAACTACTGATGAAATACAGTTCATACCATCCTAATTTTATTTCAAATATAATAAGTAATGAGTAAATCTCAAATACAATGGTTTGGTTTAGTTTGGTTTGGTTTTCTTTGCTTTCGTTTTAAAAAACGAAAATGTGAATTCTGATACTTGGCTTCTTTAGTGTTCAGGTTTTCCAGTGAGAAGGGAGATAAAGCACTATGCACTTCAAATGTGGAAGCTGTCGTTCTGATATTGTACATTTCTAGCCTCCTCCTTAGGCCGTAGCTTCTCCTTCCATAGCTATTAGGAGTTAAGACGAGCCCGGGTGAATACTTAGAGTTAAGTAGTGATAATTCAAGGGCAGCTTAACTCAAGTGGACTGAGCAGATATGCAGCAACTGAATAAACAGCTTGTCTGAAATATTTCAGGTTTTTGACAAAATAAGAGCTGACCCGTTTAAATTAGGAAATGGGTTTGGTAAAAAACCATCTACCTCTATGAGTTGTAGCTATGCTGTTGACTAGAGCTTATGAAGAGCATTATTTCTGCGCTGGGTTATGTCGTGTAGTGGGAGATGCCTAAGCTTACTCGTGTCTAGTTATACTGATGTCAGAAACTTGCTTAGCCACAGCAGCTCACAGCTCAGTGAAAATTCAAATTGCATGAAGTCAGCTGTATAAACATTTCCCAAGCCTTCACCAGAATACATCTTTACATTGTAAAAAAAGAATATGAAAGTACTGCAGATATTGCAAGGGTAGGTGGAGGCTATCTTCATCAGAAACATAGGTTGATCTATGCTAGCTAGTGTCAGGTTTTGAGGACGCTAGAGCAACCACCGTAAAATACCTCAAATAATGCAAATATCTGAGATGATAGTCAAAAACGTATAGCAATCTTTTGTCACTGCTCAGCAGGAAAGAGTTAGCGAGGGTTTGAACACAGAGGCCTCATCTATAAGGGCAATGGCAACTAACACCATTGAAATATTTTAACTGTTTATTGGAGATACAGAAAATAGAAGGCAAAAGAGCTGAGGTAATAAGGAAAATCTTAAAAGACCTTTATTTTAACAGTATCACTCATCCATCCTCTATAGCTGTCAACATTTTTACAGGGAATCCTCTCATTTCCGTTTTTTTAAAGATGGCAATAGCCATCCTTTTTGGAGGGAAACAAAAAAGATTCATTGTAGCGGGCTAGAAGAGTGTCTTGTTTTTACAGGTCTCTGTCTTCCTGAAGGAAGAATGCAAATGTAAAAAGAGGTTTAAAAAGAAGGCTAAAGAGAGAAAAACTAACTTTCTGTCTCCCACAGTGACTTTTTCTTAATCTTACTGCTAAGGTATCACAGGTACAAAGCATGGCTTTTTCATTCAGTCTGAAATGCGGCGAATCTATGCTCAGCAAAGAGTTATTTAAGCCGCTGTCTTCACTTGACGCGTTGTCTGATAGGCTTAGAGGAAAGCTGTGGAAGATAGAGTACTGGTCAGTTCAATCAAACCATTATTGAAGCGCAGGGGAAACTGCAGATACAGACAAGAAGGTGAGGTAAGACAGCCAGAAAGCCAGCAGCAGGGAGAAAAGGCTCCAGCTTTACTTGCTTGGTGGTACTGAGGATTTAGTCAAAACCTGACCTGGTGGAGGGGTCATTTAAGCCTGACTCGTTTCTCTTGTCTGCTCAGGCCATCATTATGAGCATGGTAAAAGTCCACTGATATTACAGTGGATTGTGGGGTCTCAGAATAAATTTGATGACAGCTGTCATAGAGAAAGTAGTTCCTTTCAGCTCATTCCTGGCAATGGTCTGATAGTAGTGTATCTTCTGCTGGCTGGTGGGTTAAGCTAAGGAGCCTGCAAAGTAATTGTGGGTGGATTCAGACACCTTCTCTGTCTTTGCTATGGTGGTAGAATAAAGTGATGTCCTTTTGCACACTTGTTTCTCCTGTGTTTAACTGGACAATATCTTGTGAAGTGTCTGCTAATTGTTGGTCATGAGATTCCAGAGCATATTTATTGATTTTCCAAACATTGAAGGAATATTGGTAAGCTAAAGAAATGCAATTGCATCACGGCACGTACTTGGACGCCATGAAACATTCTATTAGTATTCTTTGAAGCTAGAGCAGGATATTTTATAATTTCCATTCCAAATGAAAATTAACTTAGCAAAAGTCAAATGAACAGAAAATGACATACTAAAGAGATTACAAGCAGAGGGCTAGATCAGAACCTTAAATTAACTAAAAATAATTCAGCAAGGTGAATGAAGACTATCAATATCAAATCAAAGTAAAAAGAAATTGGTTTTATAATGCCTTTTATGGTATACTTTTTAATATGTGATAACCGTATTGGAAATTCATTAGTATGCAGAAATCCATGGGAACCATATGGAAATAGATCTTACAAAGGACTAGCACACAATAAATTTTACAAAAGGCATAAAATATATTTAGGATGAATGATCACTCTGAAAGTAATGTGCACTAAAATTGTAGGAGTGGTATTCACTCATTAGTTGTATGAAGCCATTAACTGCACAAAATCATTCTTTTCTGCATATTCATTTGTCATATAAAATCATTAGCTCCCTCATAAAATTGTTAGAAATGTGAAATGATTTTTCAAAAAAAATCATTAGTTACAGGGTATTACATTATAAAAATCAGTGGCATATTACTTCATCATTTTCTGCATAAAAATGTGTCGGTTATGCAAAATCGTTTATGTTGATAAATAACTTTTTAAGTAGCTTTATTGTCCAATAGTCAGGCTGTTAGCTGTTCGGTTTCAATAGTAATTTTTATGGCCAAGACATTTATTAGTTATGAAAAACTCTGAAATGAACTAGAACAAACATTACTTTCCACCCTGCTAAAATTGACAGTTTTAAAAAGCGATCTTGTTCCCTGTAAATGTGCTCTTAGAGTTTTGAATAGTGGCAGCTGTTCCCATTTATTTACCATCATTTTGTCGCTGTTTGAATTCTATTCACTACAGCTTTCAGGTTCTCATTCTCACATCCTAAGCTAAATTCAGGTAAAAGCTTTCATAGCAGTGTTTTTGGTCATATCATGGATGGTTTTAAATAGGCCCCAGTTGTACCAAGAAGAGTGATTTACACATCAAAATGGAACACATTGTCTCGCTCTCTTGCACAGTAGTCAGAAGACTTTTAAGCACATTAGGATTGATTAATACCTGGAGGTGAAAAATTTGAAATTTAGAAGTTGTGCTTTAACAGGAACTGATATCTGTGTAAGCCACAAGAAGATATCCAGTGCCACAGAGGAAAGCCCACAGATTTCTAGCTCATAAGACCTCTGCTGGGGAAAGCAGCCTTCTTGAGCATGGTTCATTCAAGGCAAATTATTTGCTTTATCGAATTATCAAGTTATAACTACAAATAGCATCGTATGCAGTTCTGTAGAAGCAAGAAAACTGTTTTTTTTCCCAAGGAGTCTATAGGCTGACTTACCTACTGTTGCCAACCTATGGATCAGGGAAACAGGTAACCTATCAGATACTGATCTCTGTGTTACAGAAGCAATCCCTGTCATGTCAAACCCACTGAAGTTCCTTGAATCTCACTTGTGGTGGGTTGACCCTGGCCAGTGACTAGGCACCCACCCAGGTACCTGATCACTCCCTTCCCCAGTGGGACAGGGAAGAAAATCAGAAGACTGAAAGTGAGAAGCAACTCATGGGTCAAGATAAAGACAGTTTAATAAGTGAAAGAAAGAGAGAAAAAAAGTGATGCAAAGGCAATCATTTACCATGCCCCACAAGCAAGAAGACTAATGCCTAGCCAGCCTCTGAGCAATGGCTGCTTTGGAAAAACTACATCCCTGCTTCTTACTGCTGAGCATGACATTACAAGGTAGGGAATATCCCTTCGGTCAGTTTGGGTCAGCTGTTCTGGCTGTGTCCCCTCTCAAACTCTTGCCTGCCTCCAGCCTACTCACTGCGGGGGCAGAATAAGAAACTTGGTCAGAGAAAGACCTGACCCTGTGCAAGCACTGTTCAGCAATAGCTAAAACATTGGTGTGTTACCAACACTGCTTTAGTCACAAATCCAAACCACGGCACCGTATGGGCTGCTATGAATAACGTTAACTCCATCCCAGCCAGACACAGTACATCACTACATCAGCTGTCTAGCAAAACTGTATCTAAAGAGACAGGAAACAAACTAACAAAGAAAAAAATGCTCAAGACCAGAAAAAGCTGCCCCAAACCCCTACCCGCAAAGCTACGTTGCAGTATTTTGAGGAGGCATGGCAGCTTACCTTCTATTTATGGCAAAAATGAAAAGCTTAAGATAGTATTTCGCTCCATGTCATTTGTTGTAGCCTTTAGAGTAGAAAACAGTAATGTCAGCTGAAATTCAGTCTTACAGAAGTGTTTTAAGTGCAGCAGAAGTACTGGTACTTTGCTCTAGGCGAGTAACTTCTGGTTAAGGACTAGGATCTGGACTAGCTTTAGTCTGTAAGGTTAAGAATGAAGGAATTTAAATGGGGTGAGCAAGTGACCACTAAACTGAACAAAAGTAAATTTTGTTTCAAAAGATATTATGTATGTTCTCTTCCATCCCTGTTTCACCCTATTTCTCTCAATAAATTTGTTATTCTTTTTAGGTCTTGATGCTGCATCCATCCCTCTGGGATGTCTGAGTTGGTGGTATTACACTCAAGAGCTAAAATGGTGTTAGAATATTTCTTTGTTGAGATTGTCTATTTACACAAAAGCCGAGCATGGGTGGCCTAAAGCCCTTCATGACTCTCTGTTAAGGAGCCTTTTCACCTCTGCATGTGCTTTCATGAGATATTCTGTTTTGAGTCCTCCAGCTCTGGATTGCTGGTTCTGTGGCAAAATCCACCAGTGTGTTGTGACGGGACCGATTTACTTGCCACAGCATGACTCTGGTCCTTCCAGCTGTGCCAATTCTTGGTAACAGAAAAAGCCAGATCCTGGAAAGCAATCCTGAGGCAACGCTTTCCTCCTATGATAGCAACTAATTGGAATGTAAGTTTTCTTTTTGTTATGATTACTGCTGGCAACCCTGCTTACGCGATTGCTTCAGCAACTGAAGGGGAAAAAAACGGGGGAGAGGGAGAGAGGGAGGGGGAGGGAAGGAGACAGAGCGCATGAAAGAGGAGGCAGGCAATTCCTCACAGGCTCCCAGTAATTCCTCCTGAACAGGTAAATGACTCCAATGTGCACAGTAGCTGAGCAACTCTGCTTAAAGTAGAAAGCAAAAAAATCAATATGCCTTCCCTAAGCTACTAAAAAGTACTGCAGTTGTCCAGGTCATTATGTAGGCAAACAGATAGTGCATTTTTCAGTAAGAAACATGTATTACAGAACAAACAGGTTCCCTTATTTCAGTGCTTGGAAAATTCTCTTGCTGTTTTAACTTCTGTGGTGGTTGTCTAGCCACAAACCTGGCAGTTGAAATGAACAGACATGCCACCAGCTACAGGCATTGATCTCAGCCGATATATTTTACAATCCTTATTGTCTCTCTCATCCTCATTCCAGAGGGTCACATCTTTAAAGAGTCTTTCAAGTGACCCTTATAATTGCAGTTTTTCTCCTCCAACTGCCATCTATACCACTTACAATCCCTTCCCAATTAAATGATTTTCCTCACTTAAAACCTGAAACTAATATTGTAAATGTGATTTGAACTTCATTAGGTCTTCAGTCTTCCTGAATTTTTTACAATCTGTAACTTGACCAGACTATAATTTATTTCATTTCTGAGAGCACCTAATGATGTCCATGAGGACAGAAAACATTTTGAAAGAATACCTGAAATACACTTCTTAGTACTATCAAATTATAAATAGTACAGAACAGTCTTAATTGTGATTTTGTAAAGAAAATAGGTTTGGAAAAGATCTTGAAAGGTCATTGCAACTCATTCACCACTATTGCTGATACATATTTGTCTAATTGTTCCTAACAGCCCCTCCACTTCTCCAATGGATATTCTATAACATTCTTTAGGCAGTTTTTTCCAGTGTTTGAATCTTTAATGTTAGTAAATTCCACTTTTTTGTGCAGTTTAACCTCATTGTTTCTTGCCTTGTCATAAATGATACATAGTCTGTCTATGCTCTTCCCCATCTATCATCCAAAACTGTCCCACACAGCTCTTCAGAGCAACGGAACAACAGTTACAGATTTGGAAACTTCCCATTTCAATTCCTTCTTTTATTTTTTTTACCTCACATTTTCTGATGCTTATCACAGAATCGATGCAACTCAACTGGAGAAGGCTGTGAGAGGCTGCTCTAAGTTGGCCCTGCTTTGAAGAAGAGATTTAAGTGCATGCCCTTCAGAGACCCCTAGCCAGCCTAAATTATTGTGGCGTTTTTTGTAGGAACAACACATCTCTGACACGTATGGCAGCCACAAGCCAAATTCAAAGATCCTGCTACAAAACACAAGGGTACTGAAGTTTTCCAGAGTCAATCCCTTGAGTATTTCTGCCTTTGTGCCATGGATAAAGTATTGTCTTTTCTTTTCCTTAAAAGACTGTTTCAAAACAGATCAATGTACTCTGTTTAAAACTACAAACCAGAAAACAAAAAACCCAAAAATGTGCATTAATTTCAATCTTAGGCAGATACTCAATATAAAAACTTCAGCTGGAAAAATTGCAAGCAGCTAAAAACTGGTGCTTATAAAGGGAAAGTGATGGGAACTTCAGTAATAAATGATATGAAGCCCCACCACTGTAATAAATATATTATTTGAATGAAAATAAAATTTTCCAAAATAAAAATAAACCCCAATATCTGTCCTCCCCTCCCACCCATCAAAAATAATCAGAACATGCAACAACCTATTTTAAATGCAATCTTCCATGTCTATGTTGAGGTTATCAGCTGAGTCCTGCATTATTCCCAGGAGCTTAGGTTGAAATAAGTAGTTGCCTAATGTTGCCATGGTTGAATGCCCTAGCATCATATCCATGCATGCTGCGAAAGCAGTGATAAACAAGATACATTTTTATTGCCCTGAATGTTCTATGTGTCAATAAAGTATTTGTGAGGCTAGAAGACGGTTCTGCAATGAGCCTGTATGCCCTGGACTGCAAAACCTAGCTTGGCCCGGTTTCCCATCTGGACCAGAGGAGAGGTCCATCAATCACATGCGATGGAATCAAGTGCAGGTAGCTCATGGCTTGTAGGATGTTATACTGTTAATATCCTAAGAGTTATATTTAAAATAAATGCCAAGAACACTTCAGTCACTTTTCTTTTGGGAATTGGACTGTGATTATAATCAGCCTAGTAGGCAACATGACCTTCATTTGAAATGCTTTGTCATCCTGCAGTAGTGCACTAATTGATGGTTGGTTTACGTGAAATGCAAATCCTCCCCCAAAGTCCAGATTTTGGCAAATTAACTGTGCTTTCATGGGAAAACCAGACATACCCATGTTGACCAAGATCAGCGCACCATTCTATAATACACTCAGACGTGCTCTAACTGATAGGCTGCAGATATGATCACACGAATTGCATGGGTTTTAAGGGTCTGTAGAACATGACCGTATGTTCTACAAACTTTTCTACAGCCTTTCCCTCGTTAAATTTCATTTTTTCCTTCCATTAGTCCTGGATATATAATGCACAAAACCAGGAAACTGAACCTGTACTTTTATATATCCTAGGGCCATTGAACCACAAAGCACAGAGCCATGAATGGCATCTTTATAATGAAGAAATTTTACCCTTATGTGCTTTAAAGGGCTTTGATCCCTTGCTGTGGTAAACTAACATTTGTTTCTTAATGTTAGTTGAGCTAGGTTAATACCACTTAGCTAGGGATTTGGTTCTTAGTATTCATATGTGGAACAAAAATTTTATCCCATACCTTAGGCACCCACATCAAAGATTTAGTCCAATGACTGTTCTTGTAATCTGTAATTCTTGTAATTGTTTCCTCTTGCTGAAGACGACCACGGTGAAACCACTGTGAGAATGACGTGAGAAGCTCCCTGCCTGTAAAATCGAGCTCCCAGAAACAGTACCATAAGGACCTGAATTGTGGCTTTCATATGGGTTTCGTGTATTTATGTAACGATTCAATGTACATTTAGATTCTGAGGGTCAATGCCCCAACTTCATGAGATATTGAGTGCTTTTACTGGCATCAGATGCAAGGCATTAAAATAGATTTCCATTCAGTTAAAGTTCATTCTCATCCCAAGTTAACTTGACAATTTTGGATTAACGCGGTTTGAAGGTAGTGAAGGTCAATCCTTTTAGATAGCAGAAGTGGCAGGTTTGAGAAAGATAAGCAATACTATTCATGAGACGGTGGATTAAGAAAGGGAAGGTCAATGAAAGTTTCAGTGGGACTCAAAATTCTGCTTCTTATTCAACATGTGGGAGGTGCATGTATTTACATTTTCAGTCCCAGTAGCACAGGGATGATGATTTAGATGCCTTTTCCAGAATATGTATTCTCCCTTTAATAAATAACTTGGACATCTTTGTGCTTATACAGTTGGCATTGAAAGGCTTAGAGTTCTTAGAAGATGAAGGCATGTTTAAAGAAATAATATTTTAGAACTCCATGTTATGTGTTCATGCTCTAAACTAGCCTGTAGTCTGATGGGAGGCTGTGATGTGAGTCACATCAACTGAATCCCAGGATCTGCTTGGATACTTTTAGGTGCAAGTGGGTTAGTGATGGTCAGTAAAAGGCAAAGGCCATGAATGCCTCTTTTACATGTTTCAGTATACTCATCTCCGCTTGACTTCTAAATCCGATATGTAGTTCTCTGATGTCTGATTAAGCTTCTGGTTAAATTGCTAGCTATGGCATTGTCCTGTAAGAGCTGGATATTTGGCTATAGACATTTCCAGTGCAGCCAAATGCAGATGCTGATATTTGGCTTGGAGATATAACCACATTTAACAGCTAGTAATGTCAACATGCAGTCATGCGATACAACTCATTTGTCATGCAAATCAAGGGCTGCCAAAGGCCCTCGTTTGCTTATGTGAGCTGGCTGCCAAGAAGATGTGGCAATTATCTTAGCACAGGTTCTTTAGCCTTAATCAGGAGACGTTTTAGACATTTATTAGAAATACCTGGATCCAGGGTCCCTGCTCAGCTATCAGTATTACTTTTTTGCCAGTGTAAAGCAGGAAGCCCATAGCTCATCTCCTTAAATTCATTTTTTGGAAAAATAAAGCTGCTGGTGAAGACAAAGCAGTAGGGGTACATTAACTCCTTCCAACCCAGCTCAGAATTTGGAAAAGAAATACCCTTGCTCCAGGGTGGTAAGGATTAACAGTATGAAGAATACATTTTACATTGGAAGCACATACTTGCTATGTACATGTACCTTTAACATACAGTAAATATATGTAAGGTCACTGCACATAATTGCAAAAAGAACCTGCCAAACTTGTCAGTACAAGCCATAAGGGTTTTAAGCAGGAATATTGCTTGCTGTGTTTTATTTACAAATGCAGAGTCGGCAATTAGTGTTTTATGCTCCTGATGTTTAGCTTTCCTCTGTCATGTGATTCTTAATTCATACAGTAAAAACCCTGCCACTTCGAGATCTATGAGCTCCATTTGGGACACGAGTGCTGGAAAATGATATTTGTTCCTAGTGTTTGTCACTGTTTGTGAGCCTGCTTGAGTAATTTCTCTGGGACCACAAGTTACATCGTTTGTGCAATATGCCAGAGCATCCTGTATCTGGTAATGAGGTGCAAAACCAGTTAGTACAAGCACAAACCAAAGATTTACATGGCCAATGTTATACGGCTCCTGTTTGCAAAACACATTCTCTGTATCAAGGCACTGGCAGTCCTGTGTGTACCAATCACAAAATACATTTTCTAGAATTCTCTATGTAATGTAAAACACATATTTTTGTTCACCAAAAAAATCTTTGGATAAAACAATGTTTTCTTTCAGAGAAACTTTACAGAAATTAGGTACAAATACGTAATTACATAGAAGGCAATATATTAATACATTATCAAATGGCTGGTAGGAGAAGAATTCTTTGCTCGGTGATATTGGCAAAGAAGAGAACCAATACCTAAAACCAAAGCACTTCAAGAAGAATTTAAATGTTGCTGGTTTGCCAAATTCAATAGTGCTAGATTTTGGTAATGGGATATTCATTCTAATAATGGGTATATGTGGTGATAAGCCAAGGGCACCATGGATAGGTGGTGATTCCAGCTTCTTCCAGCTTTTTCTTACCTTCTCTTACTATGTTACCCTTGTCAGAAGGCTGGGGTAGAAATATTTTTTGTGAATTGAATACTTGCTTCGGAATGAATTGTCTCAAGAGGGCTACAAAAGGATAGCAATCTTCCTAAGGCATAGGTCTAGACAACAGTCAACACCATGACAGGATACTGAAACTATAGTATATTATGATTTTCTTCCATTAAAAAATTAATTGAATCCTGTTACCTCCATTTACAAGAACATATGCTGACTGTTTAGCTTGGCCTCGCTTTTTGAGTCCATATTAATGGTATTTTATGTGGCTGGTTTAGACAATTAGCAGAGGTTAACTTTAAATTTACATGATATAATCCCTACAGTTAGTAATCAAAGTTCTTTCTTCCCCAGCTTTGAGTATGAGGTTCATTTACAGATGCATATGTATATTTTTCTAGTTTACTTAGATGTTATAGCTATTAACAAGCAGGTGGATATAGTGTATACCCTCACTCCGTTAACAGCTTTCTCCAGGCACTGTGTGCTGTGCCCATATTTTATTCCACCTGGCAAAGTAAATTTCAGGAATCTAGAGACTGGTGATGAAAATGATTAGTGACTGGAACTACTTCTGCATGAGGAAATTGAAAAGTTTGGCACTGCTTCTTATGAAGAAAGTAAATGAGAGACTATAGAAAGTAATAAATGAAAAGGCAGATTGTTATTTCTTATGGAGAACTGCTTTTCTCTCACCAGATTAGCCCAACACACTGTTTTATCAGACTCTATGGAAGTGATTACAACCAATGTTTCTGTGAATAAGAGTATTGAATTCTATAGATTTCCAGGATAATTTCCATAGAACCTGCTTGTTTTTATCCCTCTTCACTTCTATACACTTCTGTTGTAAGGCATATGTATAGCTAACGAGCGTAATAAAAATGGTTTGCATGTACAACTTTATGCTCTTGTACCTCCTGTAGTGAGTCAGAACTGTGATCAGCTGGACCTTCCACAGAAATTTAAAACTCTGAGATAATCAGGCAGAAGGGAATTTTTGCCTATAAATTTTGCAGCCTTGACTTAACTTCTATAAAGGAAAGATTACTAAGAAGGTATAAGATTCTGCTAATTACATGGAAAAACAGTCTTGTCTTTGCTTCCTGAACCTTGCTTTCCATGTTGTTCTCTGCTGTTCTTTCCTTCCATTGATCAGAGTAATACAGCTTTTGCAGAGCACTGCTCATTCTCCCCTGCCTGGCTAATCTTTTTTCCCCGATGGAGTCTATAGTGCCTTGTCCACTGGTGGCTGATGAAAAAGAGGGTTAGTTAGTTATGGCCATATCTGGGAGCTGTGTGACATTCTTGCGGGTTAGATGGCTCTGGTTTGCAAAACTCCATCCAAGAATAAACTTCATTTTATGTTTTGCAACAGCACAAAAAGGGGGATGGGGTAAGGGGAAGGGAGCAAGGGAGCTCATAGCATCTATAATTTCAGATGGAATATGATCAAGTATAATAGTTACACTCAATTAATAAACCATACAAACTTCCAAGTCTTCTATCCTGACTTTTCTGCTGAAATTTTCAGTAGGAATTAATTTAAGTGAGTTATTAAAAATGTTAAAGACTTATTAAATAGAATGTGAACGGATCTTCCTGTAACATGTCTGCTGTCCTCTTAAATCTAACTTATTTGTCTCCAGATAGCTGAAAGTTCTTGCTAGGCTACTCTTTTCTCTACTTACGACCTGGTAACTAAGCTTAGCCTAAAATTTGCCTGGTGCCTGAATGGGGCAACACTGTGATACCTATGTAGCTTCTGGAAGTGCCCACTTAAAGGGAATGTCGGGGAAACACAGAAGCTGGGCACAGGCTGCCAGGAGATCAAGGAGCCCTGGCCAGCGTTGGCTCTCCCTAGAATCAACCAGTATGTGAGCCAGTGCCTGGGCAGTGAGGATGACTGGAATTCATCCCCAGATTAACAAGATGATAAAGGCATACCCCTCATTTTTCATTGTTTTCAGCCTGTAAATGTTTTCATATGGGAGGAAAAAAAAAGAGGAGGAGGCTACCATGTCTATTTTAAGATTAAAAACATTTAATAACTAGTTTGGAAACAAACATAGAACTTCGTGTAAAGTTGCAGTTCTGTCTCTCTTTTCCGATGAGCTTCTAATGACTGCTTCTTCCTTTGTTGTCCGCTCTCTTGGAATCTCCTGCCTTTGCCTCATTTCCCTCTTCTGCTCTTCATTTTTTACTGCCTCCTTCTCTCTTCTTTCTGTGAATCATGTTCTTTTGCTTGATTAGTGTCAGTCTTTTCTGTCTCTGAGACATTGCTTTAATAGTTATATTACAGGTATAAAGTCTACAGCTACTCTTGAGTCCTTCCTTTCTTTTTTTAACACGACATATGCCTGTGGCACTGAGCATAGCCATGCTCATCTTTAGCCTCAGGCTTGAAACATGCCTAGGGAAAGTAAAAACTTCTAAAACAAACTTTTAAATGACAAATCCAAACAAATTTGCATTAGTAGCAAACAACCTGTGCCCCAGAATAAGAAAACAACAAACTAAGAAAGGAAATACTAATAACACGCAAGTTAAGCAAACAGAACAAGAAAGGGAAAAATACCTGGAAATAATGATCAGTTTTTGAACAGCTTTGATCTGTCTCCATCTGCAGCTTGCAACATAAACAGTCTTCATGTTTAAAAACACCATGTATCAAAGGCAAACTCTCACCTAGATGTATTGACTTGCTTTGCCAATGGTCCGTCATGCCAAGGTGTTCTCTCCTCCACATATGTCACAATGTCTGTGGACTTCATACGGCTTTTTTAAATTTCTTTTAAATTTTGTGAAGTCAAGGTGATTTCTTTAAAAAAGTTTTACTTTGGGAGTAAGACAGCTGCTTGAGACTTTTTTTTATGTTTGTTTTGGAATTTATTGGACTGTATTTAAAAAATGAAGTAAAAAGCTCAAAACCTGGTTTTAATCATCGATATTCCAAGAAAATCCATAAATCGTTTTGAAACCTTTCCCATTATTGAATACTGTATTATGAACAACAAACTCATACATTACAGTGGAAATATATATGAGAAAAAAAAGTCTATCAGATCATTTTGTGAGAATAAACTGAAACCAAAGAGCCTGACACTAGGAATCTCAAATCTAGTATAATAACATAAATTATATTTATGAATTCATAGCATATATTTAAACATAAATCTTATGTAAGTAGCCATTTATTTTAGGTACTTAAAAGTCTGGGACATTAACAAGAATGAATGAATCTACATGTTAAACCTATCTGTTTTATATTGCCTCATAAGCCTTAAATTTATCTTTGGCTGCCTTGCTAAGCAGAACATCTAATAATACCCCAAGTCCTGATCCCCTGATGGAATCATAGACTAAATGAACAGAGTTGTGAGGTTTG
Organism: Burhinus bistriatus; assembly: GCA_013397275.1. Classification (NCBI taxonomy): domain Eukaryota; kingdom Metazoa; phylum Chordata; class Aves; order Charadriiformes; family Burhinidae; genus Burhinus; species Burhinus bistriatus. Next base: position 229,263 of record VYXH01010506.1, read on the forward strand.
GGCTGACCCTGAAAGTTTTTGGATCTGGAACTTTAGTTCTGCTTGTCATGGAGACTGTGGGTAAAGCAGCCCTAATCAGGCGAGCTGCCCTCAGAACCTGCAGAGCAGCAGGATAGCCACACCAAGGCTTCTGTTTGGAAGAACAATTTTAAGTTAGTTTAACCTCTAAAAGAGGAATTAAGTTTATTAATAACCTGATACTTTTTTAAAATTCATTTACTCATACAATCAGTGTGAAGGCAGTAAGTCTAGTTTAAAACAAAGACCAGTACACTGTTGTCTTAGACATGTAGTTTAAGACATAACGACTGCTGTCAGGACTTTGCAATCTAAATAAAGAGAACAGAACAAGGGAGGCTGAAAGGACTTGAGTATCCTGAGTTTTATTGATGGGAGGTGTACAGAGATTCAAGTATTTGCCTAAGGACATATTAGGAGAGGATGATGATTAGTTTAATGAATGCTTTTACTGTAAGATAAGATCCTGTGTACATCAGTATCTTCCTACTTCAGTCTGCTTTGATCAGTGGATATCAATGTCACTTTTTCAGATATTTGAAAATAACTCATACAGGAGATTGTCAAGAATATCAGGCAGGTCTGATGGAAGAACATGAAAGTCCTAGCTTAGAGTGTGTCATGGTTCAAAGGTCGCAGTGCTGAGAATAACTTCTTCAGTTTGTTCTTTTAACCTTGAAGTATGCCAGTCATTAGTGTGATGCCTAGGAAGAACCCTGGGTTTAGAACTTACGTATTTTGCCTCCTAGTCCATGTAAACATTAATGCGCTTTTAACAGATATACAATTTTGGGTTCAGGGAGAACTGAGAAACAGTCCTTATGTATTTCTTTCGTATTGTTTGATAGGCATAAGAGCGCATGGTAGGGAAAAGAAGTCAGACCTGCAGAGGTGGTCTCCTTGCGGGGGGGTGGGCTGCTATTGCTTCACGTGATGTGGGCACACGGTGAGGAGATGTACTGGGCTGTCCCAGCAGGGAACTCATGCTCTTACCTTCTCTCTGGGAATCTGTGCCTGCTTCTGACTGTCTTCACAACTCTGTCCCATGCTGCCTCTGAAGTGTGATGTCTCTTTCTTGTAAAGATTCTACTAAGGCTGCTCTTCTTTTCTTCCTATCTCCATTCCCCCAACACCTGAAGAGCAGCTGTGGTGTATAATGCTGTAATAAGCCTTAAAAGAGATGATTTGTGAAGGGAAGAAACAAATGGGCCTAATTTTCAAATAACCAATTGCTCACACATGGCAAGTGTTCAGGGATTGAGATGCCAAACGTGTGCAGCTGTGATCTGTTGCAGAGTGAGAACTGCAGAAATTTCATTTGCAAATGTATGGCATCTTACAAAAGTCTGTTGACTATCAGCTGCAGATGACTTCTCCTCGCTTTACAACTTTCCATCCGTAATTTTGTAATCTCATGATTTGACAGGATGACAATGGCCGGATATTTCAGGTGCTCAGGGATAGTAAGTAGTGATTTGAAGAATGTTAGACTTGTGGAAGAGGCAGATGCAGACAGTCATATCATATCCAGCAGCCTAGCGGAGTCATGAGCCTCCTGTACTACCTGGCCATGTGTAGTATACATCTTCACAAAGAAGATGACTTTTCCTTGAAATATGGTATTTCATGACAGAAAAAGACAAAAAGGAAACCAGAGTGTTCATCAGTGACCACAAGAATTTTGTTGAAGCTGATTCAGAATGTGCTGCCATGCACTTCTGAACAGGAAAAGAAAGAAAAATCAGAATGCATTAAATGTTCCTTTTCCATCTGTGTAAGTAGGAAAGAGTAGTGATTGAATAAGCTTGTTAAAAGATCCTCACCTTCATTGCATATTTCACAAGAAGATATACCTGCTGGAAGAAATCATTGCAGGTAGCTGCTTTGTCTTAGTTTGTGAGAGGCAAGATTGCAGTGAAGAGACTTTGTGTTTCCAGAGGATCTCAAAACACCAAGAAATTTGGGAGTTAGATTAATCTGAGCTATTTTGGGTTTAGAAGGAGCTATTTCCGCATGGATAGTAGTTCTACAAACCTGAAATTATTTTTTTCCAGCCCACTGTAGAGGTTATCTGAAGAGGTTACATCTGTCACCTAGAAATTTTCAGCTGTTAGTAGATTATCTGAATATTCTCTTGTTTTGCACTAGAAAGAGTGCACTACTACTGGAAATGCCTCACTAACAGAGCTTGTTAATATTTTGGTTGTATTGATACCGATTTCTGGTTTCAAACACAGGAAAAAAGGATTTTCAAGGAACAGTCCAAACCTTAAAAATTCAGTTCTGTGTTAGAAGCAAAAGCATAACAGAGAGCTGTAGAAGTAGAAAGATCTCAAAGATGCTTACCAGACCTATAACAGCCCCATGCAGTTCAACTCCATCATCTTGTGAAGTTGTCTTATTAGTCAGTGGCAAATGATGGCATTCGTACTCTAGGTCTACTGTCAAACTGTCAGCAGGCTGACATCTTAACTTCATGAAACAAATAAATATAAAGGTAAAAAATATCATTCTCACTTATTCTTGTAGGTTTTACAGACTCAAAGGTTACAGAAGTGATGGAAGATAAAATGAAACAAATGTCTAAGAAACCCGCAGTGTTCAATCAAACTGATATAGGCCCATAAGAAAACAAGTGGAAAGCATTATTTTAAATGAGAGGTTTGTGCAAGGTCATCAGTGACATTACCTGTGTAGGAAAAACCTAAAGTAAATAGCACAGATGTAAGTAATTTTGTGCAATTCAGTTTGTTAGGCAAAAGTATTTTTTGTCTAAGAATCGGGTTGAGAAAGCAGAGCAGAAGCTGAACTACATTTGGAGATAGTTGACAGACATAAATACCAGAAATGGACAGTGTGGTGGGTTGACCCTGGTTGGATGCCAGGTGCCCACCAAGACACTCTATCACTCCCCCTCCTCAACTAGAGAGGGGAGAGAAAATATAACAAAAGGCTCATGGGTTAAGAAAAAGGTAGGGAAAGATGATTCACCAGTGACCATCATGGGTAAAATAGACTCAGGTTGGGGAAATTAGTTTAATTTATTACCAATCAAATCAGAGTAAGGTAATGAGAGATAAAACCAAATCTTAAAAACACCTTCCCCCCCACTCCTGCCTTCTTACTGAGCTCGACCACAACTGTGATTTTCTCTGCCTCCTCCCCCAAAGTGGTGCACAGGGATGGGAATGGGGGTTGTGGTCAGTTTATAACATGTTGTCTCTGCTGCTCCTTCCTCCTCAGGGGGAAGACTCACGCTCTTCCCCTGCTCCAGTGTAGGGTCCCTCCCATGGGAGACAGTCCTCCATGAAATTCTCCAATGTGAGCCCTTCCCTTGGGCTGCAGTCGTTCACAAACTGTTTCAGCGTGGGTCCCTTCCACAGGGTGCAGTACTTCAGGAACAGACTGCTCCAGCTTGGGTCCCTCAGAGGGTCACGAGTCCTGCAGCAAACCTGCTCCAGCATGTGCAGTCAATGAGGTAAGGCTGTGAAAGAGAATGGCTGTTTTTAGGAACTGGAAGTATAACTTAGGACATCAGAGATCCATTTCTGACTCTAGTAAATTTCCTTTGGTAAGGGTGGCATTTCCTCGGGATATGGTTTCCTCTCTCTCTTGAGTTATTGTACTAATCTCTTCACCACAAAACAGTCCCTTGCAATGCATGTACCTAAAGATCGCATAAACCTCTTTTTCTTTACCCTGCTGTTCTTATTTATCATGAAACATTAGTAATAATAATAAACATTGTGTCATACTTTGTTTTTGAGGGAAGTCCTGGGAAGTGTCATTGTTTGGTCTGTGAAAATTAGCTTTTAACAATGAAGGCAGAGTAAAAATTAATTACCTCCTGTTGCCTTTTCTGTCTTTTCCTGTAGTTTTAGCCTAATGACTTTCAGTCTTTCTCTTCTGAATTGTAGCAGGTGGATCAGTTTGTTGTCTGTCATATGAATGACCCATTATTTAAATAATTTTACTGTTTTGAACAGAGCAGACTGAAATACAGCAAATAGGTCTTTTAAAAAAAAATCTAAATATTCTTTATGTTTAACCAAAAGAGCTTAAAAATTGAGAGAAATCTTTTCAGTTACAGAAGGAATTTATTTTTCCTGTCACCATATTTTTTAAACTCTTCTGCCAATGTATTTTGAAAATAAGGCTTTCATATATATAAAGGAGCCATCACTTGGTTAGAAAACTATCCAAAATCAAAATAATTGAACAAAATATTTGCTGAAAGTATTTTAACATTCTTTGGAGAAAAAGCAAAAGCAGAAACTAGGAATTTTAGTCAAAACTAACAGATGGATGACCTGTTGCAGAAATTTCAGGGACTATTTCTAATAATTTGTCCATTCCCACCAGTTGCCCTTTGGGATTTCACCAATTTTCTTTTGGGACAGTACCTGATGCTTATTAGAACACAAAATACTTCCATGCTCAGAATTTTCTCGTCTCACTAAAATGTGTGATTTTTCCAAAAGTTTCCCATTCTGTTTTGAGCTGAAGCCCAAACTCATGGCAGGAGTGTTCATTTGACTGGGGAAAAAGTAGATATTTTGGCAATTTCAGAGTAGGCAGTCTTACCGGTTTTCCTCACACTGATGTCCTCAATGTCCCTTAACTAGCAGAGTACTGAGGGAGAGGGGTTGTTCTCTTTGTTGCTGGACAAAAATTTCATGCTGGATTCATGTCACCTTCATCATGAAAGACTTGTCAAAACTGATGCAAGTCTGTGAAAATTTTTTGGTTTCTAGCAGTTGTTCTTTTCCTGATAAAAAGACTATTTTGTCAGAAAATTCCCAGCCTTCATTAGCTATAGCTTTCTACAGTGTGCTGACAGTTGTGCGTACCCTATTTAAGATAGAGGATAAAATTATTTGCCCATTTCTTACTATTAAATAACACGTCTTCCTCTGTTCTATTACATTCCTCCAATCGGCAAAATCAAGGTTTACTATTTGAATTTCAAGAGCACCTGGGATCAACAGGAACATATTGTCTTATTGTCTGTGAAAACAGGACAGAAATAAGAAACACCATTGGGGTGGTTTTGATTTTTTTTTTTTCCTTTTCCTTCTTCCACTGCAACCAATCTCTTTGCATCTGGTTCTTGGATTTATTTACTCACTGAATGTGGCTTGCAATCTGAACTGATACAAACTCATACACACAGATACAGATGAGTCCTGAAACTGTGGAGCAGTTGGTATTCCTACATTTTCAAACGAGAAAAGGCATTCTTCCCAGTGCTGGTTTTATTTGATTCTCCTATGCTTCCATCCGTCAGAGTATCTTAGCTTGTAGTAACACTTTGGCCCAATATTTTTCTTCTTCAGAAGAGACTTTTTGGACAGCAAATCTGGTGATACTCTTCCTACACACCTGAAATGACCTGAAATGGATGCAGAGCTCTAAGGATCAGAAGAAATTCAAACCCCTCCACTGCACTGGCATTCATACACCAGTGCCAACAAATCACTTTCTGGAAATCCATTGCTTCAAAGGAGAAGGTTGCCTTTCTGTTTGGATGTCTGCCAGCCAGAGGCAACAAACAAGGATACCACCATGGATATGATGCTCACACAGGTATGCACTATCAGCTTGTAGATCCTTTGTCTTCGCAGTCACTGCGCTGCTGAACTCATGCAGGTCTTTGCTCACCAAGCATTCCCCGCCTTCAGGATGGAACTTGGTGAAAATAAATCTCATCTTTTCTATTTTAAAACTACAATGAAAACACTCACATCATAAGGGCCAAAATTGTCATATCTTTCTATTTTGTGGAACAACTGCTTGTTGATACTGCTCACCTAAGAAGCTGTTTAGTTAGTTAAAAAGGAGATTCATAGTGGTGTTTAAAATGCCTTTTAATGTGATCAAGAAATGATACCAAATTGGTTTTACTTGTTTATAAAACTTTTACACTGACTGAAGTACATCTGTATTCATTCTAAATCAACTGAAACTGAACCAATTTTTTATTTTCTTCAGACTGAGACAACATCATAGAGGTACATTACAATCTAATAAATATACAAACATATTAAAGTACACAGTAGGGATTTGTTGAGAATACATCAAGCCTAAATCTTTACTCAATCAAAATATCCTGGTTTGGGATGTAAAGAAAACAATAGCTGATACCAGTGGTACTGATTCCAATCTCAGTTGCAATTGTTAAATCTATTTAAAATTCCCTGAATTTACCAGATTTATGCTAATAAAAAACTAGCAAAAGTGAGATGAGAACTAGCCCCAGCTGGTGCTCAATACCTCTTAGCATTAGGATTTCGATTCGTAAGTGCACTTGTGAATTCCATATTGTCCTTTCTCTACAATAGGGAGATTCCAAATCATCTACTTGTGCTTCTTTATGAATAAATTACTCCTCTCCCTCACCTTAGAGAAACTCGGGGTGGAGAGAAACAAAACCAAAACACACCACACTTAACAGAATCGCAGAATCATAGAATGGACCATATCCAGACAGCTTTTGAATATCTCCAAGGAGGGAGACTCCACAAACTCTCTAGGCAACCTCTACCAGTGCTCCTTATGGTCAAATAGAGCTTCCCATGTCTCAGTTTGTGCCCTTTACCTCTTGT
>VYXH01010509.1:0-11823 GCA_013397275.1 Burhinus bistriatus
AATTCCGTGATTCCGTGAAAACATACAGGTATCAAACACACAACCACAGGGAAACCACACCAGCAAATTCGTAACTGACAGAGCTGTGTACAGGTCAACTAAACTCCTGCTTTCTTACAATCAGATTCAGCCTCAGCTGAATGCACAAAAGCTCTCTCTGCACTTTAAGCATGTTATAATAGCTGAAAATAGCAGTAATCACACATATTCATGCAATAATTAATGAGGCAGTGGGGAATACATCTTCTCATGCTGAAAGATTAGTTTATGTAATTTGATTACTCTGAAGAACCACAGAATGGGACACATTAAAAACTACTCATAGAGATTAAATACACATACACTCAATCCATCAATTATTTAAGAGCTTCTCAAAGTTATTCAAAACAGCCTTATCGCAGCATACCTTCCATTGACGGGCCAGGTACGTGTGATGTCACTTACGTAGCAGGAAGACTCGCATCCACCGTCTAGCAAGACCAGTTCACCGTCCTGAAGAATAACAGGAAAAAATGCCCTGTGGGTCAGTCCGGCTATTAACTGAATTGATTTTTCTGTCTGAGAGCAGGAAAGGAAATTATGTACTTATTTTTGCAGCTGTAGAGATGTGAATTCCTTTTGCAGAACAACACCCAAGGTGCTACTGTTTATAAATAGGCTATTCCAGTTGGATTGTTTCTCTGCAAGGTAGTCTCTGACTGTCATGCTTATCTACAGCCTGAACTCTTAACACGCTGATTTTTACTTTGGAGTAAAAAAAGACATCTTCCTTGAACTACTCTGCGCTCTGAGACTTCAGTCCCATTCACACCTGGATTGCTTAGTCCAGTAAATTACACCAGTGACTCCCTTCACTAGAAGTTCTCTGCTAGTGACTGAGACAGAAGGGTTTTACAACAAAAACATGGATTTCTGAGCTAACCACAAGACCACTAACAGCTAAAGATTTAGCCTTGTCACAAGGTAGGAGGACCCAGCAGAATCACTTCTCTGAAAGTGTATCACTACTGTAAAATGCACTATTGAATAGCTTGTACCATCTTCCCTGTTCTTTTCTGGGACTTTCTTGGCTGCTCCAAGATACACTTCTGAATCTATCTGGTGACAAAGAAAAAGCTTTTGGAGATGCGAACCTCCAATTCACTTCAGCAAAACTGTTCCATGTCAATTACATCACTAACTCTCATCTTCCAAAAAGCCACGCAAAAAAAGACACAGGGCCAGGAACAAAATCACTGCATTGTTTTCCGTCCTAAAAGGGGCTAACAACAAACAGAGCAGTGAGATCTGTAAAAGTTGGGATTAAATTCTCTATGGTTTACACTACATGTAATCCAAGACCTTTTATAGAGGTTCACTCCACAGATCCGTGACTGTGCCAGCACCCATGATGCAGACTGACAAAGAATAATTCTAGCATGTTAAGGGAAAAAATAAGCAGAATTTCACTGCAATCACTACTTCCAGTGCTAGCTACTATCATTGTGTACAGTTAAGTGCCAGAAACACTTACACAGTAGATAAAATAGCAGTGAGCAGATCTTCCTATCCCACTACGCAGACAGGCCATTAACTAGCCATTTAAATTGTATTTTTAACTTTTTCAGAATAGCTAGTTCAATTCTTTAAGTAAAATATGAAATTATAACACCTGCCCTCTTCCAAGCAATTAAACAAGCTAAGTAACAATTTATTGGTTAAGGGAATTCAGTCTGTGGTTTGATTGTCCAGTAAGTGCCTCATGTCATGCATCTTGTCCTCTTTCTTTAAAGCTGAGTCCACTAAGTGGTGGACTGAATGAAGTCCACATGAGGCCATAAGCAGCCTTCAGATACCTTCCAGATTAGATACTTTGCTAGCCTATTTGGCAACAAGATCTGCAGGAAGTAGCACACAAAGGGAAAGAAGAGTGAAGTTTACAGGTTTAACCTCCTACTTAACAGCTTTGAAAAAAAGCAAATGACAGTCATTTAACTGAACAACTTTAACAGAAGCAACTGGAGTTACATGAGCATGCCTGACCTTGGATGACAGTATAACAAAGGAGGTTTCTTTCTGCCAAAAGCAGCCTGTCATATCTTTTGTATATCTGTCTCTGCAGATCATTTCAAGGTCTGCTAGCATGCTAGCTTCAAGAAAAGACAATACTAGTGGGAAAGTTTCATCTTGCATTAAGACGGAGGAAAAATATGTTCCTCTGAGAAGTGAATTGTGAGTACAGCACTGGGGGAATACTGCTCGTGAAAATACTTACCTGAATCTAAAGGTGTATTGTCAGGAAAGCTAGTGAGGTTTTAGTTCAATAATATGAATCTTCAGAATATGACAAGATGCCTTGATTTACCTACAGCCACCTAATCAACCTCTCAACATTTAACGCTGATCCTTTCCCTCCTTGTTCCCCTTCCCTGCTTTGCTGGCCTACACGGAGTCCGAAATGCTCTTCAGCTTCGCCAGAGCAGGAACGCACTATTGCACCTTAAGTTGCAACATAAGGCAAAGCAATGCAAGTGACAGCAGAGGACACCCACAATACCTTCACTCTGCTTGCTGCAGGGGTCCCTCTATTTTGTGAAACGAGCAATCCACCCAGCACTGCACACTGCTGCACAGTGTGGGAGCAGACATGCTCGCTAAATGAAGTTACTTGCAAGCTTGTTTGCAAGTCCTTCCACTGTTCAGAAAACACTGCATAAAGTGCAAAGACGAAAGAAAGAAACTAGATGGAGTGAAGTTAATCTTTCACTGACATTAAAACAACTAACCAGGGCAGGATTCCTTTCCCTTGCTCACTTGAAAATAAATACTTCAGTGTCTTGATCTGTTCAGTCAAAACAAAGAACAGCTAGGGTACACATATGGGGACAGTGTGTCACAGCAGTGCATTTTAAATTACTGGACAGCACATCGTTTACCTTGATGAGCTGATTGTTCTTCACATAGTGCAAAGTGTTGGATCTATTGCCACCAGCAACAACGGGGGGGTAGGCCAAGATGTCAGCACCACGAGCTCGGCACTCAAATTCAAACTGGAATACCAATTCAGAGAGGAGGAGACTGTTAGTCCCAATTCAGGTTATTAACTGCCCTGGGGCTATTATAATTCATGTCCTACAACTGTTTTCTTAATTTGTACTACACAAAGTGAAGCTGGAAAGTGAGTTCACTAAACAAAAGCAGCCTTGAAGCTTTTCCAAGAACTGGAGGAAAAAAAAAATAATTACAGAATTACCCACTTTTCAAGAAAGCGTTTTAAGCCTGCATCCAGTCTCATGGAAGCTCTTTCTGATGCAAGCTATTCAACACTGTATCAAACATCCATAACGTTGTCATAAATCCAGGTGAAAATTGGTTCTTATATAATGTTCTTAGTTGCCATACAACTTTGTGAATTTTCAAAGATCCTAAATGTCAGCATGACGACAATCCTGTTTTGCTGTTGCCTTTTAAAATTATAAAGTACCAGCATATTTACAGCAGTATCTATTTTCATGACTCTCTTGAACTAAGAAAGTTTGAAAGCATGCACTACCTTGATGTCCAAGGGAAAAAAAACAGAAAAAAAAGGCACTGTAAGCCTCAAGATCTTTACCCTTCTTGAGTGACAAAGCTGATGAAAGCACGGAAACCAGTTTTCTGTACAAGTCAGTACTACTGCTCAGTGCCATGTCAGCACAGGCCCATCTATGTCATAACAGAGGGTCAAATCCTGCTGATATTTCTCAAACAGGCATCTCACTGCAATTCCTTACAAAATTCTATACCAAATGTGCAGGGCAATTAGTCTGTATTTTGCAACTGAGAGGCATCTACACTGCTTCAAGACAGCTGTGGTAATCTGATATAGTAAGAGGCTAGAGTGAAGAGAAGCAGGCTTTACAACTTAAATTCTGTACAATAGAACTGTATTACAGAATAAGATAATAACTGTATCTCTGTTTAGCACATTTTGTATTTAAATACAGTAGAAAAAACTTCAGTAGCAGATAAACTTAGACAATCGCTATGTTCCTTCAATAAGGGTACGGGAAGTACAGCTGAAGAATTCCTCACACTGACTTTTCTGCACATCCTGGGAACCACAGCAGTTGGGTGAAGGAGAAATGTGCTACAGTACGAGGCACATTATACAGAGATCTGACATTTTTAGTTTTCTGGAAGGATAACCAACATCTAGCCCTTCTGTCTCACCTCCAACCATGAAGTACTCACCTTTGCATACAGAAAGGCTTCATCCACTGGGGATTTGCTGGCAAACATTGTCTCTATGAAAGCCTATGAAAAAGAAGGTCCTTTCAGTTAGCAAAGGAGCCTGAACTTGAGAGAAGTTCTTTCTTTTACCTGCTGTCCTTTGAGGAAGGCCTAAAATCAGCTAGCCCAGAACACAGGAACCAGAAGCAGCTGAAAATGCAAAGTGCTGTCAAGGCTAGAACCCATTAAGCTCTGTTTCCTGTGAAACTGTATTTAAGGCCTGATTGACTCTAGGTTTTGAAAAAGGATTAGATGATTGAAGCTGATCCTATGAGTTGGCATTTCACAAGTTGTCTCATCTCTGTTGCGTATAACAGGAATGCCCTGTGCAACTTTTCCTTCAGAGAAGGACAAGCTGTGTCTCTCTTTTCTATTTGGCTATTTCAATAATATTTACAAAAACATAATTGCATTTGAGGTTATCTGTCACACTTGTTTAAAACTGGCCAACGAGTTCAAAAGGTACTTGAGGGATAAGAGAGAATTCGGAGACATACATAGGCAATGTGTTCACAAAAACCCTGTTTCCTCAAAAACAACAGGATAAACGGGAAAGAAGATGGTGTGGGGAAGTTGGCAAAAGAGTAAAGAGGCTACCCCTGTACCTGAATAGATATTGCTTTTAAACAAATGTAACTGCTGCTAGCTTTTCTTCATTGGAGTTACACTAATTGAGAGAAGCTGGTAGTCCAAGCAGTCTTCCTGTTTCTCCTTGTCTCGTTGAGGGAGCTGAGCCCAGTCAATGGTTGAGACACAGCAGTTCAGTAACAGATTAACCGAAGCTATCCTTCCAGCCCATCTCACTCCATCAACAACCCTCTCCTCTTTCTTCTTTAAAGCAACGTAGTGGTTCATTTGGAGAACACATGACCCCATACCTCTGCTGTCACTCGTCCAGCTATCTTCATCCTTTCAATCTCTGCAGGAGATTTGATCAGCCGAAGGTTTTGCACTAGATGTCGGATGCCCTGGATGTGGTTTTTGTTCCGAGCTTTTATCTCAGCCAGGGGCTGCATGTAGTCAGAGTGCAGCTCTGCATGCACTGGTTTCGTCAAGTCATACCAAACAATGTTTGACTCACCTGCAATACAAAATAAAAGCTGACAGAGACGAAGATAAATGTAGAAATTTCCTTGCCATACTGAACAAACTCACTCTTCCTAAAGCAGACCCGTTGCTGCATTTGAAAAATTAATTTCCTCTCAATCTTCATTTACAGCCCATATAGACAATTTAACTGTCACAGGACACTAGTGATCTCTTCAAAATCTGTAAGATTACCAATGCGTAGCATGTAGATTTGACAAATCCCCACTTCCATGCAAATACTAGGTTTTACATTCATCACTGAATCTATCTTGCAGATTCATTCAGAGTCTGTGTATCAAAGTTGCACTTAGGTAAGCTAAGCAGCCTTTGCACTGCAGCGGTGCATGTTCTCAGTCATTCTCTCATGTAGCCTGTCTCCCCTGATGCTGTAAGGCAATTTACCTTTTACCCATCGCATGGAATCAGGGCGATTATCAACTACGCTTCAGAATATCCTTGGGGAACAACTGCTTATCTTAGCCATTCAGAGCAGATGAACTTACTGAGGACAAACATACTAACCTATGTGGAAATTTATTCAGAACATCAGTTAGCACCCACATTCTCCCCACAGGAACGTTTAAAATGGGAATGAATAGAAAAGCCATCCTGAGTCCCAGCTAAGGGTACCTAGGCCAACCTTCTTTGGTGACAGTAGCCATTAGCAGGTGCTTCCAAAAAGTCTCTAATAAACAGGGCATTTATGAAAGAGTATTTCCCCTATGACATACTCCCCACTTCTGGTTTCTTCATTTCAAGGGTGCATTTTCATAACAGTGATTAACTGCTTTTCATGGTACTTCCACCCAGGGAAACTTTTGAATACATACTTTCGACATTCCAAACCTTCCATGAATAATCTACAACTTAAAACTTACCAGGTGTCCAAACCTGCCATCTGATCATTTTATTCAGTGTTTCCTTTGTTTGTAGATTATGAAAAATAGCAACTAACCATTCCTACTTATCCTCTGCACTTGCTGTAACCATACACATCTCTCATGCCTTACCCTCCATTTTCTCTTTTTCAAACTGAGGTTTGTCCAGCATGTATATCATGCACCATACTTTTGATCATGCTTGTTGCCCTCTCTGTGACTTTATTTTCATGTATCCTTTTTTGAAACAACGTGACTAGAATCTGAGATGGTATTTAAGACTCCAGAATTCACTCTATGTATTTGTGTAATTCCCCCAAGCAGTTGCCCTTTTTATATTGTCATAAGTCTTCAATTTCATTTTATAATGCATTTAAGTTTACTTTGGATTGTAAGGATTGAGGCTACGTGGTGATGTTAGATGCAAAAAAACACCTCTAAAGGATAGCAATGTTCGTATTTCAAGAGTAAGTTAACATGTAGCTAAAAGAGCTAAGTGGACTAACAACCTCCTTGTGTGCATCATTTTCCAAGTCTGTTATGAATAAAATACCTCCAAGTTTCCTATGCTTCCATCTGGTTCTGGCTGTCAGCAAAAATATAAGTAAAACAGTAACACAGTTTGCAATGCTCTCGTTTATCCTGTTCCTTACATTTCACAGATGTGCACTGGCATTCACATGCGCACACAAGAAATTCAGAAGGGAGGGAAAAACTATTATTTTCAAAACTACATTTCCACTGGCGACCCTCAAGAAGCTAACAAGAACTTCCAACTGTCTTTGTCATACTGTCATACCCCCTGCACCTCCCCAAATTCATGATAGTCTTGAATTGGTGTCACAGACCACCTTCCAAACTCATACCATTCAGACCCTGCAAACCACAACTCATCTCATTCTCCCTCCTTTTTTTGGTACCTTTCAGCTTGGCCACCAAGTGTCTGAACTCCTCGACGGTGTAAGCTTCGTCTACTCCTGTGAGAGCAATTGCCCCATCCGTGCCTGATCTGGGCCCGTCCCACAATTCTCGGCTTGGATCTCTCCGGGGCACAAAAAGTATGGATTTGTGGGAGGGCAGCGCTTTGCCAGGAATGCTCTGCAGCACCAGGATGCTGTCAGGCTCCTGGAACCCACAGAGGTACAGGAAGTTAGTGTCCTGGTGGAAAACGTAGGGGATGTCATTGCTCATGTAATATGTGGGGTTGGATAGCAGAATCACTGTGTGGTCCAATCCATCCCAGCCATGGGATTCCTTCTGGATCAACGCCATCAGTTTGTGTCGGCGAAGACCATATTCCACCTGTGACAGTCCTGGGGTTACCTCTCCTATGAACACAAAACAAATCAGATCGAGAAATCCAAAGCACTAGTGATACTTTACTAGTTGCAAGCCTGACTCCCGCATGCTCGGCTTCACTGTGGTCCCTCATTAGCCTTTCCATTGCTCTCTCATGCACCTCTTCAGCTTCCATCCCTATAGCACATCCTCACTCAATCTGCTCCTCTGTCATGCAAAGACAGAAATTTATTTTAACAAATCATATTTTCTGTTATGTATTTCTGTGCAAAAAACAGAAATCACAAAACTTGGTAGATTTAGACAAACATCCAAAACAGATGGATGTTTTCAGAAAGATGTGTAAAAAAAGGGGAAGGGGCAAGACAAACTGGACTTTGACTGCTGAAAACTGATGGGGTTTATAGCATCTGGACATTGAACAGAAGATTACCTCCTGAGGCTGAGCATTAATTTACTCAGATAAAGCTAGAATGTCTATTCAAATACACACTAAGTCAACTCACAAAGTAACTAGTTGTAAACCATAAGGGGCGGATTGAGTGTTACGGACACTGGCAGATCAGGCAGAAACACAGAGGTTGCAGAGTCTAACCAGTCACAAGATTCCAGCCAGAAAGAAACCACGAACTGCAGGCTGGCGGCAGACTCCAGTTAAGAGAAGGAATCTTCTCCAGGGCAGATGTAGCTTTTCTCAATAATTAACAATTCAGATTTGTCCAAAGTTAAATACTATATTCCCAATGACTCTAACTAAACAAATGATCTCTTAGATGAAAGTACATTTCAAACTGCTCCAGTCACAAAGGAGATGAAGTACAGCGATCGAGATACCAAAACCAGACAGAAGTTGAAAGAACAACCAACAACAGCTTAAGTATGTATTTTTAAAAATGTGAGACTCTTTAACTATAATTTAAATTAATATATAAGCCTTAATCAGTACTTTGGCTAAGACCATATTTTAACATAGATTGTGTTTTCATACTGTTAACTTTCTACTTTCATAATCTCTTCTTCCTCTTTAATATATTAAGCAGTGACAATTCTAGAATAAAAATTGAAATTTGACTTGTACTGTAAGTGGATTCTTGCATGGGTGGTGTAGGGAAGTTCTATCAAGAACGTTTTTCCTTGACAAAAGACAGTTTAAGAAAATCCCATACGTTCTATTTGCATTAAACTTTACACCTTTTCAACACCATACATGCCCAACACCTATTTGGTGTAAAAGTCTTTTTTTTTTTTTTTTTCTTAAGAAAAATACAAACCCACCAAATTTGTTTTACTCTGTAGATCTAAAATTGAGAGAGAACACAAAATTGTTCTAATGCAATCTGACCCCACATTTCTGCAATATTATACTGCAAATTTCCTACTCTCCGCTGCATTCCAGTCAGCTTTCTATCACAAACAGTCCAGTGAAGCTTAGAAGCTGCAGTAGGGTGGAACACGGGAATCCCATTCGTCTTCTGACTGCAAGACCTGGAAATTCTCTTTGCCTTAAAAGCATTTGCTTTTTAAAACAACAATTGCAATAAAACAACGTTGTATTATTTTAAGGAAAACGCCACTCCTTTATGAAATGGAAAATTACTATGGGCAGCTGCAATTCATCTCCAGTGTTTCAGCTGTGAGTACTTTTAAAGTGTCAGCCCCATTTACTGTGAGCCGTTAAACAGTGCCCCGAGCAACCCAATCTAATATTGAAGTTAGCCCAGCTTTGAGCAGAGGGTGGACCCACTGACTTCGTTAGGTTCCTTCTGATCTCAATTATTCTACTGTTGAATATGTAAGTGTTCATCTGTTCTTTCTGTATACCTATCTATGGAAAAAGAGCACAGAACCAGAACGTATTCCTGGACATATTCTTAAATATATTTTTACTTCAAATTTTTTTTTAAATTTAATCACAGTCACCTCATACCTACATACTTATTTTCGTTACTCTCATAAAACTGCACAACCTCAGCTTCTCTGTCATCACTACTGTCTAACTTCATAGCCACAAGTCTCTTTTTCTTCTTTTCCTCACAGCTTGAATACTCTTAAGGTGGCATGTTCTTTAGACAAGCGGTGTCCGTCTATCAGTAAGTCTTTCCCCAATCTCCTTTTCTGAATGACACCTTTATTTTATGACTCACAAGACATTGGATATGAAGCATTCTGGCAGTTCAGTTTGCACAAAAATCTCCTCCTTAACATAAATCATATGTATTCACAGGACAACGAGCTCATGAAATGCCACTGCAGTACTGAAGTCAGTGACACCAAGCACTCCATGAGAAAAAGGTAAAAAACTAACATGTGAAGCCTCTTTTTGGAATCAGTATCATCTTAGACAAGAAAATTAACTACTAAATATAATTAGTGTCTAATGAAGGTAATCATAAACAGCTGAAGTCACAGACACCACTATGATACAGCAAATCAATACTCTGTCCTAGACATCTCAGCAAAATAGAGACAAGAAAGAATACCAGTTATACAGGGCCTAAACCTAACCTGGTTTGAGAAGGTGTGGGTGTGTGAAGGGGCTGGGCTGGCCCAAGTACCGGTTTGGAATCTTCTTCTGCTGGGCAGGCTGGATGGAAAATCTTCGGAGAGCACATGTCTTGCAAACTAGAGGAAAAAAAACCACACCACGTCAAGGTAAAAGTTAGCAAACTGCAGAATTATACTCCAGTCATCTGACTATCAGTAACATTCATTCAACTTATATGAAATAAATATCCCATCTTAACTTTTCAATTTGTTGTGTACCATAATAGTTTATGAAACAATGAGTACACAACTCAACCAATGTTCAAATATTCATAAAAAAGACTGAAATAAATTAACATGTGCTAAACCTGACAATCCAGTAAGAAAATCCAGAAAGCTATGTTGGTTTGTACGTGCCCGATTTCTACACTTGTTCTCCCTCCCTTGCTTCCCTCAAACACCACAGGGCTTGAAGCGCAACGCCTGTATATCATCTCTTCTTGACTATGTCTTCAAAAATACCACTCATATGGAACAATTACAGTTTTCAAGGCCTTTCCAGTTCCGCAGGTTTATACAGTGATGCGATTTTTTTTCTGTATGAAAAATACTCAAGAGTCCCTGTTTATGTATTTAACTTACTTGACAGTAACATTAACCAAACCGAAAACGGTTCCTCAGCATACAGTTATGTATCCCTCTTCCGAATTCACACACAGCCAAACCAAACAAGTTTTAAAGACAATTACAAGGGTGCATATGGGAGCTGGGGGGTGTGCACAGTAAGCCAACAGAAAAAATTAAATATCATTGTCACAAACTTCACCAACTTTGTAATTCTCAGTCACAGCCTTTTGCAGCTAAAGAATTGCTCATGCCTAGATACAAAGACTTCAGACACGTGGAAGAAGATGGTAATCAGTTTCCTAACATCTACCAGCTGGTCTTTTGAAAAACGTTTCTCTTTTATGTCACCCCGTACCTACTACAAAATCAATTCATGCTGTCATAGCACGGCACTGGAGTCTTAGGACAAATGATAATCAACTGTTCACTAGCACGAGCGAGTATAACACAAGCAGCGCAGCTGCCTGCCTTTCAGGGGGCCGAGATTCAGAAACTTACAGCAGAACATATACACTGTGGATTTTTCTGTGGGAGCCAGCAGGATTAGCCACTATTTGAGGATTACTTATGCATGACAACTGACAGTCGTAACACAACACATTCGCTATGTTGACTGACTGGAGTAACAGTTTGGAGACCCAGGCAGTGAAATGCAATTACAGCTTTTTTTGCAGTTTTAAAAGAGAGAGTTTTCACCGTTCCTCTCCACCTATACAGAAAACAAACAGGATACCTTGCAACGAGACACGGGAACACAACAAGCGTTAAATAAAGCAGTATTTTGAAGAGGGCAAGCAGCTTTCCACATCGGTGCGTTCTTTTTCAAATAACGAGCCGCTCTTCCCTCGGGTTCAACCCTGACCGGGGCTACCGCTTCGCTGCCGCAGAGAGCCGCTTTCCCGCCCCCCTCGCACCCACAGCGGAACGGCCGCGGGGGGAGGCCTCACAGCCCGCCCGCCGCCGTGGTGCCGGGGGGAGAAGGAAGGGCTCTAAGCGGCGACAACGCCTACCGTGCCCCTGTTACCATAGCTCCGGGGAGGGAGGCAGCCACGGGCGCGGGGCCGGCCAGGGCCCAAGCGGCACCGCGCCGGTGAGGTGAAGCGAGGCGCGTGTGTGGGGGAACGTAGAAAGAGTCTCTGACCTGAGAAGCCGCGCCAGCCCCTCACCGCCGAGACAAGCCCCTGGGCCGGAAGGC
>VYXH01010509.1:22287-32978 GCA_013397275.1 Burhinus bistriatus
AAAAAAAAAAAAAAAACAACCCATATCTTCTAGTGGCTTACTGGTGTTCTGAATAGCATTTCCTAGTCATTTGCTGAAGCTGATGAGTTCTAGAACTGGATTTTATTTGTTTGGACGTCTTGTTTTCACCTAGTTCAGTTTTTATTTACTAACCTATAATTCTTAAACATTTCTCTGCTGCCCTTATTCCATTTAGATCCTAGAGTTCTTTTACATAGTAAATTAAACTGTCTAGTTATTAAGGGAACCATTTGTTGCAATTGAAGAGTAGTATTAAGCAAACAATGTAATTATTTAAAATGGCATTAGGGCCAGTGTGCATCCTCCTCCAACTATAGTTAAGCTTTTTCTTTTTTTTTTTTTTTTTTTTTAAATTACAGTAAGTCAGCCAGAAAAAAAAAGTAAGGTGACACTTCTTATGGTCTGTATAAAAGGACCTTCCAACTCCAGAAGGAATAAATGCTAATAGAACGGACACCCCAAAAAAAGACATTTTAAACAGTGTTCAGATAGTAGTTTGTTAATGTCTACAGTTTAAATAAACAGCATGGAGCCTAAGAGTGAGAAGACTGGAGCAGAAGTGCTTTGACCATTTAGGAATGCGACTGCTTAACTTTTTGATTATCAAGCATTTGTATAAATGAATAGTTAAGAAGGGTGCACAGTAGTTTGTATGACCTCTTCGACTAAGACACAGTGCATCCAGTTAACTATGATGTTTGAGTGCCGAGTAAAGAGGGTCCAGTTAAGCTTTGAGGTAGTAGTGGTGTAGACTTGTATAGAACACTGAATGTGTAGTTTTACACTGAACGTGTGCCTAGTGCTGCAGAGTATTTTTATTAGAGTGCTTCATGTGTTTAGGTAGGGTACGTTCTCCCTGTTAGACCCTTCTTGTTCATAGCAAACAATGACACTAGCTGATTGAGGGTTTTTTTAGAATCATAGAATGCTTTAGGTTGGAAGGAACCGTAAAGATCATCTGGTTCCAACCCTCTTGCCATGGGCAAGGACACCTCCTACTAGACCAGATTGCTCAAAGCCTCATCCAACCTGGCCTTGAACGCTTCCAGGGATGGGGCCTCCACAGCTTCCCTGGGCAACCTGTTCCACTGTCTCGCCACTCTGAGTGAAAAATTTCTTCCTGAGATCTAATCTAAATCTGCCCTGTTCCAGTTTGAAGCCATTACCCCTCGTCCTATCACTACATGCCCTTGTAAAAAGTCCCTCTGCAGCTTTCTTGTAGGCCCCTGTCAGATACTGGAAGGCTGCTATAAGGTCTTTCTGGAACCTTTTCTTCTCCAGGCTGAACAACCCCAACTCTCTCAGCCTGTCCTCATAGCAGAGGTTCTCTAACCCTCTGATCATCTTCGTGGCCCCCCTCTGGACCTGCTCCAACAGGTCCATGTCCTTCTTATGTTGGGGTCTCCAGGGCTGGACACAGTACTCCAGGTGAGGTCTCACCAGAGCGGAGTAGAGGGGCAGAATCACCTCCCTCGACCTGCTGGCCACGCTTCTTTAGATGCAGCCTAGGACGCGGTTGGCCTTCTGGGCTGCGAGTGGACATTGCCAGCTCATGTTGAGCTTCTCATCCACCAGCACCCCCAAGTCCCTCTCCTCAGGGCTGCTCTTGATCCATTCTCCGCCCAGCCTGAATTCCTCATTGTTACTTCAAGTAAAAGGTATTGTAAGGGTATGAAGCAAGTAAGTATCCTCTAATGGCACAGTAGTGTGCAGGTTATTCAAAACACCATGGTTATTCAGCTTTAAACTTCTGTAAGTCCATATAGCTGCATGTAAAAATACTGAGTGCCGCGTGGTTGTAAATGTTTTGAAGAACTGTAAGAGTTCAGTTTGCTTTGTGTCTTCTGAATTCCAGACTTCTGGGTCACTGGGAGGAGGCTGCTCATGATCTTGCATTAGCTTGTAAACTGGATTATGATGAAGATGCTAGTGCCATGCTGAAGGAGGTGCAACCAAGAGTAAGTGGGGAGGCATAATGGAGGTTCCTTCTCTATTTGTTTGAGTGACATTCCTGCCTTCAAATTCTTCCAGTATGCATTGTCTTGGGGGAATGTGTTCATGTGTCATCTTACACTTCAAATTGAGTTTATAAATACTTCTGTCTTCAATCACAGCTGTTCATGGCTGTGTGTAGAGAAACTGAGTCTCTGGGGCTGGGCATGTAACCAAACTCTGAAATAATATGTTCCTTTTTTAAAATCTTAACAGAGGGATCTGAAGTAGTTGAAGTTTATCAGGCATTTTAGAATCTAGACTAAAACATCAGAAGAGCAAGAGAACACTGCGATAATGGATTTTTTTCAAAACATTTCTAAATTGATCAAAGCTTCATCCTAAACACGTTTTAGAAAGGAAGCACTTTGTTGTGATGTGTACTTTCATTAGTTTACCCCATGAGGGCAGCATAATCTCTGTAAGACTGGTTTTCAGCTTTTCCTCAAGTGATTGACCCCAGCATTCTTCTAAGGAAGAAGTTTTGTCTGAAAAACCTAAGACTGTTGATAGCAGGATTTCTTTTTCATCTGTTTTGCATATTCCTTTAAAGTAGTTGACAGACCACAGATTGCAGCTGTTGCATTGTATTGAGTTTAAGTGGCAAAGTTGCTGAGAGGTGGACACTGCAGGGCTGGCCTTTTGTAAGAGGAGACATGGGGCTGTCCCTGTGTCAGACAGAGCCCGTTCCCACGGGCTCCATACCAGACCTACTGCTGGCCAAAGCTGAGCCAGTCAGTGACGCCAGTGGTGCTTCTGTGATAACATACTTAAGAAGGGGTTAAAAAACATAGTGCAACAGCTGTGGGAGAGGGGAGTAAAGAAAAAAAATGTGAGAACCCTGCAGAGACACAAGGATCAGTGAAAAAGGAAGGGGAGGAGGTGTGCCAGGCACGGGAGCAGAGATTCCTCTGCAGCCCATGGAGAAGACCATGGTTAAGCAGGTTGTCCCCCTTGAGCCCATGGAGGTCCACGGTTGAGCAGACATCCACCCTTCAGCCCATGCTGGACACCTGAGAGCAAGTGGATATGCCCTGAAGGAAGCTGCAGCCCGTGGAGACTCCACACTGGAGCAAGCTCCCGGCAGAAACTGTGGCCCATGGAGAGGAGCACACGCAGAGCTGGTTTTCTGGCAGGAGCTGTAGCCTATGGGGGACCCATGCTGGAACAGTCTGTTGCTTAAGGACTCCCTGTAGGGAGGACCCACACTGGAGCAGTTATTAAAGAACTGCAGCCTGTGGGAAGGACCCACATTGGAGCAGTTTGTGAAGGACTGCATCCTGCGGGGGGCAGCCCACGCTGGAGCAGGAAAAAAGTGCGAGGAGGAAGGAGTGGCAGAGGTGCAGTGTTATGAACTGACCACAGTCCCCATCACCCTGCACCGTTTTGGGTGGGGGGAGGAGGTGAAAGAGTGAGGAACAAAGGAGTGAAGTTGAGCTTTGAGAAGAAGGGGAAAATGGGGGGAAGGTGATTTTAGTTTTCTCTTTGTTTCTTACTACCTTACTCTGTTTTTAATTGGCAATAAATTTAAATTAATCTTCCACATGTTGAGCCTGTTTTGCCCATGATGGTAGTAGATGAGTGATCTCCCTGTCTTTATCTCAAGCCAGGAGCTTCTCCATCTCATTTTCTCTCCCTGTCCTGTTGAGGAGGAGGAATGAGGGAGCAGCTTAGTGAGCATCTGACATCCAGCCAAGGTTAACCCACCGCATGCATAAACATTCCTGTGTCTAATAACTTCAGCTTTCCGTTTTCCTACCACACCTTTGTATAAGACTCTCTCCAGCAAAATGTCAATTTAAACCATCTTACAATCTGTTAGTCTTCTGCTTTGGAGACTATTGATCTGTGGTAAATCTAATTAGGTCTTAGGTCTCAACCTGTTTTTATAAGATGTATACCTAGTGCTTGGCTGAGGGGGAACCTTTTATTTCCCAGTTAATCTGTCCATGCACAGGAACAGCAGAGTATGTCTGTCATACATTGATGTGCAGATGCCAACTGTGGGGAATTTGTGTATGTAGTTCGAGGAAAAACGGATGATCATGGGTGATTTTTTTTTTTTAAGCTTTAATAAGTGAAGATGGTACGTTCACCTAATTTATTGACTTCCACCTTTCCTAGCACTTTTTAGTTTGTAGCACTTTCAGCCAAAAGTCTGAGTTAAATTCCAAAACTGCTTATTTCATTTAGAGAAATACTTAGAAACAATGAAAGTCAAAGCTTTGGAAACTCTTACATGTCATTAAAAAAACCTCAAAACTTCTCTCTCCCTTAATGAACTATTCAATGGCTATAACATCAGGTTCTGCCCACTCACACTGCATTCAATACTAATCACTCCTGGTGCCTGCAGCATGCTTTCTCTTGCAGATATACTTCAAGAATGATGTGATGTGGAATGAGTATCTCCTAGCTAAAATAAGTTCTATTGAAACTTCACGATTTATAAATTAATTTCTTTGTTTAAAGAGTGGTCTGAAAGAGTGTCCATTGTAGTAGTAGTTAGCATCTCTGTTCTTGTACGTTGATTTTGCTATGCGTTTTAGTTACAGAAGTGTTACAGAGTAACCACCCTACACAGTTTGTGAAATCATGAACCATTTTTTGCAGTGCTGTATGAGCATACCTTCTGGTTTCAGGAAAACAGTGCTACAGTTAGTATTCTGTTGTTAAAATGAGCCCTGAATCAGGAGCCTTGGGGATTTCGTTGCTAATTGCTCTCCTCTGCTGGGGCTGTAGATTTGATAGACTTGAGAAAAAGCTAGTAATAGGAAGCAAACTTTCTCCCCACCAGCCCTTTCTTGGTTTGGTTGAGGTATTCTTTGGTCTGCTTATGTCTAGCTGTATATCCTGCAAAGGCATCTGAAACAGCAATAACACTACCTAAAATGCGTCGGTGTGCAGGGGGAATTATACTTCCTGTTGCTGTGCCAGTAAAAATTCAATTTTCTGGGGCAGTTGTTGTTTTAGCCCTGGAGAAATCAATATTTGAGCATAAAAGCACGAAGGGACATGGAATGATAATGTGTTTAAGTTCTAACTATGGTGCAAGTCCCAGAGATCTATAGCAAAAAAAATATACTAGAGAGCATGTTCTGGTGAATCCAGTTAGGGCCTAGTAGACATGAATAACTGATTGCTGTAGAGAGGAAGTAGCAAATGACTCCTGAAGCAAAATGGTTTTTAGGACGTGAAGTCAAATCTTGCTTTTAAGAATTGGTAAAAGCAGATAGCTATGCTTACATGTATTTTGTATTGAAATACATTGTGTGGTATGCTAGAAATGTATGTGAAATCTTAGTATTCTATTGTAACAGGCTCAGAAAATTGCTGAACATCGCCGAAAATATGAGCGGAAGCGTGAAGAAAAGGAAATCAAGGAAAGAATGGAAAGAGTGAAGAAGGCACGGGAGGAGCATGAGAGAGCACAAAGGGTGAATACTTAGGCTTTAATATTTCATAGAATTATAGAATGCTTTAGGTTGGAAGGAACTGTAAAGATCATCTGGTTCCAAACCCCCTGCCATGGGCAGGGACGCTTCCCACTAGACCAGATTGCTCAAAGCCTCATCCAGCCTGGCCTTGAACGCTTCCAGGGATGGGGCCTCCACAGCTTCCCTGGGCAACCTGTTCCACTGTCTCACCACCCCCATAGTGAAAAATTTCTTCCTAAAATCTATTGTAAATCTGCCCTGTTCCAGTTTGAAGCCATTACCCCTCGTCCTATCACTACATGCCCTTGTAAAAAGTCCCTCTCCAGCTTTCTTGTAGGCCCCTGTCAGATACTGGAAGGCTGCTATAAGGTCTTCCTGGAGCCTTTTCTTCTCCAGGCTGAACAACCCCAACTCTCTCAGCCTGTCCTCATAGCAGAGGTTCTCTAACCCTCTGACCATCTTCGTGGCCCCCCTCTGGACCTGCTCCAACAGGTCCATGTCCTTCTTATGTTGGGGTCTCCAGGGCTGGACACAGTACTCCAGGTGAGGTCTCACCAGAGCAGAGTAAGTAGAGGGGCAGAATCACCTCCCTCGACCTGCTGGCCACGCTTCTTTAGATGCAGCCTAGGATGCGGCTGGCCTTCTGGGCTGCGAGTGGACATTGCCAGCTCATGTTGAGCTTCTCATCCACCAGCACCCCCAAGTCCCTCTCCTCAGGGCTGCTCTTGATCCATTCTCTGCCCAGTCTGTATTTGTGCTTGGGATTTCTTAATAATTTGGAGAGTATCGTAGTTATTTTGCTTAAAATGAATTGCAGAGAAGAATTACTTTCATTTTTAAGTCTTAGAATTAAATTTTAGAGAGTTGATTTCTGTCTTGATTACTTGACCAATAGTGAAATCTGGAGAAGGCATTGTACTCAATCCGCTTTTATTGCTTATGACAAAACCAGGGTCTGGAATCTCTACTAATCCTGTATTTTAGGACATCGCTTGTTGTATGACTGTACCAGAATAGTTTTCACTTCAAGTACTTCTGTCTCCTGAAGTGGGAAGTTTTGAATTCAAATAACTTCTCTTCCTCACTTTGTGACACAGTTTGCTTGCTTTTTCTTCATACTTTACTAATATATTTTAATATGTTGGGGGTTGGAGTTAGTTCTAAAAATGTAAGTTGAGGTGCTAAAAACAAATTGTAGAAGCGTTTAGGTTGGAAAAGACTTTTAAGATCATCAAGTCCAATAATATTGTATTGTACATGGACTGCTCTTGAGCTTTGTTACAGGCTTCCTGGTTTGCTCATTGTGTGTGTATGCATTTGTTCTTGCTAAATGTAAATTAGAAGATAATGTGCAAATGTGTAAATACAGCCAATACTCACGTTCAGCTCTTTTGAGTGTCAGGATGCACTAAACAGTATGTGCTTCGGATGCAGAAGAAATGAAAACGTGGAAAAGCAAATTAAGTACAGATAGTTTTAGAGGTATGCAACAAAAACTTGGTAAAGCAGTATAAAGGGTATGAGAAGTAGTACAGAAGCTCTTGCATCCATTACAAAGATGCAGGGTGTTGCAGCAGGTAAAAACTTGACTGCCTGAGGGTATGAATTCAAAGCTGACCAGAGGTAAATTGTTGTATAAGCTGAATGCTTTTTCCTTCTTGTGCTCTCTCTTGCTCCATGTCAACTGTTTTAAAAGAACAGAGACAGAAGCAACCACTGGAAGAGCACATAGTTAAAATAACCATTAAGTTTCTGTATTTAATTTTTTGGACACTGCTGTAGCTTGAAGCTTAGTATTTGTGCTCATACTGGAAAACAAGAACACCCCTGAGCCCAAACTCTTGTATGTTTGATCCCTATGAACTGTTGTAGGAGTTGTCATATGCCTTATTGTAAACTATAGTATTAGCAAGCCACAGCTGTCTTTTAGCATGTTAAGCAATTCATTGGCAAGATACTGGGACAGTCCATGACTTACACCTATTGTGGGCTGTTAAAGCATCGCTTCTCCCATAGGAAACTGCCCTGCTTTTATTCCAAAGATACAAGTTCCCTGTTTTTAGGAATGTCAGGTAACTTGTGTACTCTTAAGCATATTCACTTAAATCATACAGTTCATACTAAGTAAAAACATACTCTGCGTAACGTATCTGCAAAAACATACTAAAGTAGGAGTAGGCATCTCTATTTCTTGTCAGTTGTTTTGTACGTAGTGAGATTTGTTTACTGCCTGAAACAGTCTTGGTTTTTTGTTTGTTTTTTTTTTTTTTTTCTCCTAAAACCAGTTGAGCAGTAGAAAACAGGCTATAGTTCCATTGCTTTGCGTGGAGTGATGTGCTTTCATTTGCAGGAGGAAGAAGCAAGACGACAGGCAGGAGGAGCTCAGTTTGGTGGCTTCCCCGGTGGCTTCCCAGGTATTTTATTTTCAAGCACCAATAATTGAGGTAGAGGTGACTGCTGGAGTTTTATATGTTTCCATGTGGAGTATTATAAACCGCAGTTTTTATAGCATTTTTTTTCTCAAGACGCAGAGGAAAATACTTTACGAAGTTTAGAAATAGTCTACAAATAGTGGTCTTTGAGCACTAGTGGGAAGAGGGATGAGATTCTTCCTCTTAAAGAGGATTGACGCTGGGTGGCAGGTAGAAGGAAGACAGAAAACAGTAATGCTGGGTAACAATGAAAGGATTTAGGTCTGAAAAAACAACAAAGGTACAGTACTTGCTTAATAATATGTGCTGGAAGACTACTACAATAAAAATGTTTTCTAAATTACCCAGGGTGCCTTGGAGCCATTCTGCTTAAGAGCAATAGTTTTTAAGTTGAAAAATTTGATTGAATATTAGGGAAATCTGTGCTTGTTGCAAGCTATTGTTGAACAGAGTAGTTCTTCAAAGGAGGCAGTGGACCTTATAGAAAAGCTGTCCTTGAACAGTTCCATGAAAATTGGGCTTTCCATGTTATTTTGGGGTACAATAAATAGAGGAGAAACAAGACTACTAATGCTCTTGAAGATTGAGAGGTAGCTGCGTGCATGCTCCAACTGGATCAGCTTGTCAGGGGAACTACAGAGACCTTATCTACCCTGCTCGGCACAACTGGGGTCGCTGCTGATGGATTCAAAACCAGACCTCAAGCATTTTGCTTCAGGGATTTTTTCTTTTTTCCCTTTGGTGGTACAATTTTTTTTCAAACCTAAAGTTCCTACTAAATGTGGAATTTGCCTGTGACATACTACTACTGATCTGCTTTGGCCCTGAATTGTTCACCCCAGGCATTCAAACTCCTTACATTCCTGGGCTTGAGACCTACCTGATTTAAGTTAACCAGAAAAATAACTGCATCTGTGTACAAGGTGCTAGAACCTGATGCTCATTACAAGCATCCTATTCAATTGAGTTAAAAACGTGGATGAAATAGGATGTAGGTCTTCGCAGAAAGAGAAAGCGAAGACCCTGCTTTGCATTCAATGGAGCAGCTGTAGCCTTATGGAAGACATAACTTGAAAGGTGTGGCAAAGGAAGTATGTCTTGGTCTCTCTCAGTGAGCCTCCTGTATAGATGAATTAAATGTTTTTCATCATGCATTCTTTTTGTCTTGGGTTTGCAGGTGGATTTCCTGGGGCTATGCCTGGAGGTATGCCAGGAATGGCAGGTATGCCAGGTCTCAATGAGATTCTCAGTGATCCAGAAGTCCTTGCGGCCATGCAGGTGAGTATTTGTTAAAGCTAAATGTTCTGAACGAGGGAAGGACAGTGCCTGTGAGCTAAGGGAAGGAAGAAAGATGTGACCTTCTGGATAGCAATGGGATGCTTGCTTTTTTCTGTTGTGAAATTCTGTCCTTGTGTGTGTGACATCAGACTGTCCGGAATCAATGTTAGCTATTTTTCAAACTGATGGGAGCTTAATTAAAGGTGCCTCCCCTCCCTGGACTCTCCTATGATAGACAAAACTATGTGCTATGTAGAGTTCTTAATCACTTCTGAGTCTCTTAAATGGTTATTTACCATACAGTATAATCCACTTGCTCCTTTCTTGAATACAGATTGTGGCGAGATAATTATGCACCAGCAAAAAATGATTGTTAATATTGTTGCAACACAATATATTAAATTATACTGACATGAGAATTGCGTTCCTCTTTAGGGGATTAAGTGTTTGGTTTTTACCAGAGGCAAAGTAGTATCAGAATAGTGCTACCTCTGGCATTTTCTAAACTCATGTTCAAAAAGCTTACTTCTCCAGTGGGCTTGATTAATAGCTCAATTAATTAATTGCTCAATGTCATTACTACTGTTACACAAGAAAAGTATTCCACCAGATTAAGTAGAACATACCTGACAACGTCAGTTTTAGGGGCAGGTGGGCTAGGAAGAATCTGAGCTATATAGTTATATTTGCATACTAATATCGTCAAGTGTCTTGTTACTTTTTCTGGGTTGCTGTGGATAAACTAGTTACGTGTTGGTCTCAGCTCATTGAGCAGCTATGATCCTGATCTAAATAAAAGCATCACAAGGGACCCTTATTTGGTATGCCCTGAAATCACAGAAAAGGCATCACTTGCCATACAAAAGTTCATGGGTTCCCTTAATGGTTTCTGGTGTTTGGAAACACACCTTTACTTAGGCTGCCACAATCAGCAATGTTGACTTGCATCCAAACCATCCAAAAAAACCCCCGTGACTTGTAGTTGTATTCATTACTTGGCTAATTTATGCTGTAATACAGGAGTTCGAAATTAGAGTTGCTGAAAACAGAGCTTTGAGGTGCAGCTAAATATTAAGCACTTACCACATCCCTTTGAGAAGACTCCATTGCATGCTGGTTATATATACCTCAGCATATGGTAGGACTCTGTTGCAAGAGTGTGTTGACAGTGTTTTCTGATAATGCAGGCAGGCTTTAACATGTAGAACCTGTCAGCAAAGCCTTGAGTCTCTTCCTGACCTCTTTGTACAAACTTTACATCTAAATATGACTTATTCAGCATTTCACCTATGTCTGCACTGCCTTCTTTTCTTAAAATGTCCAGCCGACTATGTTCTGGTCCTGTCTGAATTGGCAGTGTAAACTCTAGTCTTAAAAGACAGTAGTTTCTACTGCTTGGCTTCTGTTAAGTGCCAATGGAATATGTTGGTGGATAATGGTAGCTGGCAGCTATTTTGTAGGTTATCTGAGGTGCTACAAAAAAGTCTGACTTACTATCTTCAGGATATTTCCTTCTTTCCTTCCCCCCCCC
>VYXH01010509.1:42968-58979 GCA_013397275.1 Burhinus bistriatus
AGCCTTTGTTTGACTGAGGGGACGGGTCGGTGGGTCGTGGAGGCGGGGAGGGTGAGGCAGCGCGGGCGGGCGGGGCCGGGGTAGCCTGGTTGGGGTGCTGAGGTGTGCCCAAGCCCTTCGCGGTGACGAGAAGAGGGTTTGGGATGAGGGCACCCTGACACCGGGTCGCGGCTCCGCCACCTATCCCGCGCGAGCACGCTTGGCAAAGCCCTCGTTCTGCTGGTCGCTAGTTTTTAGATGCGGGATTTGATAAACCTTGAGGCTCGCTCTCGCCCTGAGCAGCTGGAGCTTCCTCCGAGCCCGGGAGGAGCTGCAGGTGTGCTCCCTCAGAAAGTGAGCCTGTCACCATCTGAAGCTGAGCA
The DNA here is from genome assembly GCA_013397275.1 of Burhinus bistriatus. Classification (NCBI taxonomy): domain Eukaryota; kingdom Metazoa; phylum Chordata; class Aves; order Charadriiformes; family Burhinidae; genus Burhinus; species Burhinus bistriatus. The sequence continues at coordinate 43,331 of VYXH01010509.1, forward strand.
TCAAATTAACGATGAAAACTTAAGCCTCCCAGAAGTTAGAGGGACAAAACTTCAGCTACTTAATGTAAGAGTTGTACTAAGCATCCACATTCTGCAATTGTCTCATACGTACTTGGACGTTGTGAAGGGTGAGGCGATGCATAGGTGTTAATCAAAACATAAAGCAAGTGCAGTGCAGCTGGAGGAGGTTTGTATAAGTTATTGAATTAAATTTTTCATATGGTACTTGTAAATTAAAAAGTAGTGTTTAGTTTCTGTAGATTTCCTAGTATGCCCAGCCCTTGAATGAATGACTGCTAGCTCTGTAAATAGCAAATCGATCTTGTACTTTCAACGGATTAAGAATTCTAGTGCAAAGTAGCATGTTGGACTGGGCATACTGATGGATTTCAAGCAAGCTGATGCAGCTCTACTCTTGGGTTATTCCAGACTGGCAAGAACACCTAAATGAGTATTTTAGTAATTGCTGATGTACTGTTCTGGCAAAACTTCCTGTTCTAATTTGAGTTCTTAAAAGAACTCGCAATGTCTTCTATGGGATGAAAGTCACTAAATGTTATTGAACAATAAAGGCTGATTCTAAAAGGCAAAAAAATAGTCTAAAAGGTGTTTTGTCTTTATGGTAAATAAACATGGGATTGTCTGCTCTTTAAAGTGTTTTAAGTCTGTTTATTTAAGCATCAAAGGCAACGGGGATTTTGTTTCCACTTTCAAGAAGTGGAACTCTCTCAAATGATCTCATTATTGAAATACTGCTCACTCTTCCTTTACTGGCTTGTACAGAAGGTGCTAATAGTTTCCAGCCCTCGCTGTTGGCTTCCCACTCTCATATACAGATTACTGTAATCAGGCTGTGCTCCTGAACAAAGTTTGTGGTATTAACTGAACTTATAAATCCAGCCATAAACTTAAAATGCATAATGAAATAGTATCTCGTGTCCCTTGGTGGCATTAATTAAGTTAATAGACATTCCCTATTGTATTTGAAGATGCTTATATCTCAGCAGTGATATTTCTATGAGGGAAGACAGAACTTTTTGGAGCTATTGGATTTCTGGACCCTTGTGAATTCCACTTGCTTTCACTAATACTCATATACAACTTAAAGCTCTGGAGCAAGAATTTTCTTCTGAAACGACGTGGCTTTTTTTTTTTACTGCCTTGTGCTGGAAACCTTGATTNTTTTTTTTTTCTCCCTTTTGCTGGGAACCTTTTTTTTTTTTTTTTTTTTTTTTAATAGTAAAGATGTACTCATTGATTTAGAGATTTCTGTTTGCTGCTGTAATATATAAATTTTGGCAAGATCTCTGACACGGGTTCTAACTGTTCTGATACTGTCTCAACATTTGTTAAAATTATTATAAAGAATGCTGATGTGTGGATGTGATGTAAGAATTTTAAAAAAAAACAACAACCCACAGAACTGTGCTGAGGTAGTGAGTCAGAAGAACATGTCAGATCACAACATGATAATTTTTGTTTCTGTTCTAATATGGTGAAAGTTCATATATCTTCTGGGCTACCTAGTCAAACCTGAGACAAATAAATAGTTTTGTGAGCAGCAAAAAAATGCCTGTGAACTTTGAATTATGTAAGTGTTCTTTAACTCTGCATATAGCTGTAAAGTAACCTTCCTGTTACGAAAGCTGTAGCAATGAGAATTTTGTAGAGTATTATGGCAGTAGTCAGGCTGCTTTGTTTGACTCTGAATTTTGGGTGACAACATGATTTTTTTATATACATTTTTTAAATTTTTTATTTTTATTTTTTACAAAACCACACTTTAGGATGTGGTCCTGCCGTGCCTCTTGTTGGCTACAGTCACCTCAGGCTATTCTGGCTGCTTGCTGCCACCTCTTGGCTACTGCACAGTTGTTTATGTGGTGTTGCACTGATCAGGGAACTGATCTGACTGAAGGAGTAGCCCAGTGGAAAAAGTTATTCTTCAGCCAGCTTAGTTTCCTTGTCTGCATCGTCGTGTAGGTGCCCAAAAAGTTATGCCACCAGAACAGAGGAGGCAGGGATGCAAATACAGTTGTCCAAGAGCTGGGATTACTTAAACCAGTTTGTACCTGTCCTAGCAATTGTTCAGCAATAGCACGACTTGACTTGGCAAACTGCTGGGATTCAGCACCGACAGGGAGGTGGTGAGAAGGCAGACAGTGAAGCCTCACCCTTTCAACAATACAGGGTCATATGCTTTATCATACGTACCTCCAATCAGTAGTATGTTACTTTCCCCGCTGATCTCAAGTGTGATTTGGTAAGGAATCTGAGCCTATCTCAAGGGGTTTTGTTGCTGGGGAAAGGGCTGGTCCTGCTTGTCCCTCTCCTTTCCCTTAATTCGAGCCATGAGATCCTGTCTCCTCTACATGATGCTTTTGGCAGTCTTCTCACCATGTAGTTGAGTTGTTCCGTTTACAAACCCAGGAGAAGAGTAACTCTGTTTCTTTGAGTTTATTTCTCTCAATTTAGCAAAAGGAGGGGAGAGGGTACAAATTACCTTTTATTGGCAGTAATCTGTTAGATTAGCTGAGTTATGACATTCTGTTAAGCTGTATCTTCATACATGTTTTAAGCCAATTTTAAGAAGCCTGTAAGGCTCATTGTGTGGGAACAGTTCAAAGCTGCATCAGGGGAGATTCAGACTTTGCATTTGGAAGCATTTCTTTACCGAGAGGGTGGTCAAACACTGGAACAGGCTTCCTAGAGAGGTGGTCGATGCCCCATCCCTGTCAGTGTTTAAGAGGCATTTGGACAATGCTCTTAATATGCTTTAACTTTTGGTCAGCCCTGTTGTGGTCAAGCAGTTAGACTGGATGATAGTTGTAGGTCCCTTACAACTTAAATATTCTGTTCTGTACCTTGTGTCCACCCCTTTGTCCTGTGTGCCACTACCCCAACTATTTCCGTATTTACATTTTCTGACTTTGAGTGCAAGTGTTTGTGTTGCTGTATGGTGGATTGCATTGAGATTAGGATTCAGGATAAATCTCACTTCAGGAGGGTGGAAGCAGCATAAATTGAGCAGGGGAAGGCTGGAACTTGTAGTGACTGTGCAGTCTTGTAGTTACTTTGTGCGTAGGTGTGTCTAACTGTGTTTTGAGGTTGGCTTCAGAGTTGTAATGCGGCTGTCTTTAGGAGGTGTATTTTGGCTCTTTCTGGCACTTCTTTTTGTACTGGTACTAGCCTTCTAACTGAAATTTATTTTTTGTTATTTTTTAGTCAGATGGGTTCATTAATCCTACTTGCTGTCCATCTGTGTATACAGTAGGTACCGAGAATGAGCAGACACCAGACAAGTAGGTGGGAGAGCAGAACCAACCCTTTTGGCTACAGCCCAAACTAGATGGGTTAAAATAACCAGGTAATTATGGCGAAAGGTTTCCTTTTATCTGCTCTCTGGTGTTATGAAAACTGAAGAAACTTAAGTCTTGTTAAGACTTCAACCAAGAGTTGTCTTAGTGAGGAAACGCCACCTGAAAAATAATCCTCTGTTGCTGGTTGTAGAGACAGGTCCAAGCAGCCTTCTCAGGAGCTGGAGCGTTTCCAGAGGCAAAACTCACTTAAATGTATGGCATAATGTGTCTCCAGAAGAGTTCAAGTCAGACTGTGCAATATACTTTAAGCACCGTGCTTGTGTTACAGTCTCCCAGACTTTCCCACCAGTTAAACAGTTCGCATGGCTACTAACAAAAGAGTGCCACAGCTTTAGCAGCCACTTAATGCATTTAATGCTATCCTAGAGTAACAGGTTTACACTGAGCCAGGCTCTTTTTGAGTTAGATACCTTTTCCAAAAGCTGTGCAATATTAATGCTGAAGTACTAAAGAATGATGAAGCTGACTGGTGGTGGAGAGAGAGGGAACAGCTGCCTGTATGGAAGATGAGGGAATTTGCAAATACAGTATTTAATCCTGTTATAAAGGAGAGTGGCTGCTGACTTCCGTTTAGAAGCTTTAATGGTTGGATTGCACAGGAAGCAAAGAGAAAGTGTTGGATTCATGGGAAGTGAATCTGGTGACATCTAGGTCATGATTTAATTCATCATATGTAATTAATGCCACAGGGGGTATCTTGGTAGGCAGATCTTTATTGACTGAATTGGAATTTAGTATAATGCTAGATTAAGTCCTGAAAAACATGTACTATTAGTTTTTTAATGAACAAAAGTTTCTGTGGTTTTTTTTTCCTTAAGTCAAAACAGGGTTATTGTAACACAACAGTTGCTTGTGTCATAGTTGTCTGTTTTTAAAACTAGAAATTGGGTACTGAGGGTAATGGGAGGTAGAGAAAGTGCAATATATTTGTCTCCTGATGCCCACTTTATCAGCTCTCAGACTTCAAAAATTTTGTCTTTGGGCAAGAAGCTTCTAATGATTTTAATTTTAGGTTGATTTAATACAAGAGAAAAAACCCTCATTTGTAAGCATGGGACCAAAACCCGCTTCAAATAGACATTGTTATGTATGGAGTTCATCCCCTTTTTAAATTTACTCAGTACACTGGTTTCTGGGTGAGAAGTGAAGGGCTACCAAGAGTCTGGCAGGCATCTATACAAGCAACTGATACACTGTATAGCCAGTTTATTTTGTTTTTCAGGGCAGTATGACTGCAATGACTGTATTTTTTCCTTTGGATACAGCTAGGCTTAGACTTCAGGGTAAGTCTCAAACTCTAGTTTCTTTGTATGATGGTGTTTCTGTGCATCTTGGCTTGGGCACTTGTAAGGGTGGTTGTAGGGGAACTTACCTTGCATGAACAGGAATCTTCCTGTGTAACACTAACACCGTTTAATCACTAACACCATTTTTCCAGCTGAAGGTAATTCTGCTTTTTGAAAGTATTGGGCAACCTTTTAATTAGCTGAAAAGGCTGTGTGGTGTGTGGTCAGATGTGGCTTTTAAATAGTTATTTAAGACCAAAAGGAAAAATAAAGATGTGAGATTACACAGGATTACATTTGTGTGTTGTTGCTTTGGCTGCTGAGAACACTTGAAAGCACAGGGGCAGTATAATGAAAAACTAGTCTAGAATTACTCCTGAAAACAGTTTAAAGGGAAAAGTCAGGGTTAGAACTGGGAGTAGGAACATCCAATATTTACAAAAATGCATCTGGGTATAAACTTTGTTGTTTTAACACTCTGTCTTCTAATCAAAAGTCAGAATCGCCAACCATTTTAGCACTGTGGCTGAAGTGCTATTAAGAACTAGAGGGACATAATCAGTCGGGTCTTCAGAAATATATGATTGAGAAATGAGCACCATATTGCTGTTGAGCAACATTCAGTGCAGGAAGGGATGGTATTTTGCTAAGGTTTAGCTATTTGCAGATTAACTGTAAGAGATTGCTCTGCTAATGGTGCTAGTATGGAGTCCAAGGAATGATTTTGATAGCAGTTAGGCAGGCCAAATTCTAGTCTCTTACCTCAGGAGAACCTACCTACAGTTCCTGTCACAACTGTCAGGTTAGGAATTGGTAACTACAGATACACTGGTGCACAACAGAACCTGCTAGTCTGGGGAGGAATCAAAAAAGGAAGTAGCCTTACCTAACAAATGAAAATAAGGAGGTGCTTTCTGGATTTGCTGCAGAAATAGGGAAGGTCTATCCTTTATAAGGAAGGAGAAACATGTTCTTCTGGGGTATGTTCAGAACAGGAAGGATAAGGACTTCAAAATAAGTGCTAAATTGGAATAATCTAAAAGTCTGATTCTTCTGTTTTCCAGTTGATGAGAAGCGGAAGTCTAAGACAACACCAGCAGTCCTACTGGAAATAATCAAAGAAGAAGGCCTGTGAGTAGATACTAATTTTCTGCTTGTCTTCATGTAGACAAACTCTAAAACTAATTTGAATTTACTTTTAAAGTGGAATAGTTAGCCTGTATCTGTGTGGACAGATTTTTACTCTGAATTACAATGTATCCCTGTAAGTGTGATATGACTTGCATCGTCTTACGTGTTCATCTTTAGCTAATTTGGATTAACTTGCTTGAGCACCTTACGTAATTGATCTGTTCAGTGATGTAACTGTGCATCCATTAGGGAGGTAGCTGAGCCTCCTCAGAAATGCAGGTTTGTACGCAAATGTACCTTCATGTACCTGATAAACCAGCTTTGTCTGCCTGCATTCTTGGGTGTGTCCATGTGTCACAACCAAGATGAAACTCTTAGGCAGCTGAGCCACTTTCGACAGAAGAATTGGGACATGTTTCTCATCTCGAAGGTTTTTTTTCCTCATCCTAAGCATGTAGAAGTAAACAACAAGTGACTTTATGCTGGTGAGATTCAAGATCTATCTATAAGCAGTCAACTTTCAGCAATGCTGTGCTTTAGTATTTGCCACATAGTCTGAGCTGGCTGGGAAGGACAGTTGTGTGCGTGTCCTTGTTACAAGTATTTTCCTAAGTGAATCTATGGAACTCTTAAGTAGACCAGAGCTTCCAGAACATTAAAGTTGACAAAAGTTTAGCTTGGCCGATAATGTTTTGCCACATTTGAACTTGAGCAGTTGGCAGTTGTGTGCAAGAGTACTTCTCAGCCAGTTGGTGATCTCTTTTGTTCACATTCCCGTGTTACTTTTGTTACATGCATGTAGCAAGTAAATGTCGATTTTTTTTTTAAAAAAAAAAAAAGGCAAAAAAAATAAGTTAACTGAAGTGGAGAGACTGCTAAAGTGGTCATCCTGCTTTTTTCCTGTGAAACATTAAAAACAGTAATTCTGGCAAGAGGGGAACATTGTTTCTTCCAAAGGTGTTGGGAAGGCCTGGCTAAGCAATTATACTAGTTCTAGAGATGTATCCAGAATAATAAAAAAACCCCCAAACAACAACAAATTTGAAATGTGATGTGAGATCATAAACATCTTGTTTGCATTTAGTTTGTAGAGTCTTGTCTCATATTACGCTTCTGTGAGACTACTTTTCTTATCTAGATAAAGCAAATAGGATTAGCTAATGGACTTTCTGTAGAAGTTTATCAAACAGTTTTGCTTTCTTCCCTGTGCTTTCATCCTTTTCTAGGCGTTATGAAATATGTTCACTGAGTTCTCAAGGCTGCAGTTTGAAACACAAACTTACATTTTATTTGTGTGCAGAAGTATTTGTATGTGAATTATGGATATTAGCACTGACAACTTCAGTCATTAAAATAAACTCATGGTTTTTTTGTTTAGTTTCACATTTCGTACTGTAAGGTGTTTCATTTGAAAATCATCAGAAGTTGTTCTTAATAAATCGAGTTAAACTAACACTCTTTGTTAGAGGACATGGTCCCCACAAGCTCTTTCTCCCTTCCTTTTCCAGCACAGAAGAGAGAGGTGTTGCAAAAATTATTTTAATTCTACTCATGACTAACTGTATAGTCAGTTAATTTGCAACTGTATGGTTAGCTAAGCCTGTGACTTCAGAAACAGTCTTAATGTGGTGTATTCCCAGCTACATGGGAGGGAGAGGCAGTTGATGCATCTGAGATGGAAAAACTAGCATTTAGATCATAAGAACAGTTAGATGCTGTGTTTATCAGCGTTGCATCTTTTATGGTCTCCTTCTTGGGGATCCTTACGTTCCGTGTATTCCCAATATTTTAATGAATACTAAAGAGCCTCCATGATTACTGCTGTCGTTGAGGAGATTTCTTATGCTCTGAACATGATACCTGTCCTGTGCAGCTTTAGTGAAGGTGTGTATCGTTATCTCTTTTTGGATGTATTGTAGAACATGCTGCAGATATAAGGCAGCTGTTGAGATGTCCCAGTTTTACAGGCTTATCAGGCCTGTCAGAAAAGAGAGCTTTGTTAGTCAACTGTTACAAAATCATTCTTAAATCAAGCTAGATTTAGATGATACACAGACAATTATTCACAACACTTGAAAAATAAGCTGTGAATCATAAGGGGATATTCAGTTTTTCATCTGTGATTAATCTAGTTAAATTTATATATGTAATGTCTTTTTCTCACTTACCTGACTGATTTGCTGTAGGCTTTACTGCAAGGCATTTATTAGAAATTCCTCCCACCTGCATATCTCCCAGGTTGCATCCTTTGGAAAGTTCTCCTTGGTGGATTATATTAATTTCAGTCTTCCATCTATAAATTTTATGTAAGAATCCAGACAGGTATTTTTTTTCTTTCTTCCATACTATATTTTTTTATGTTTTGTATTGAAGGAGTAGTCTTAACTTTTTTCTGGCTATGTTAACAATATCTTTGTTTCCTTGGAGATGTGAGCATCTCGTTACTGAGGTGTTATCTTTTGTATTGGACTCCATTTCTCAACAAAGATGAGAATTCTCCTCATGCCTGGGTATGTTTTAGTATATGGTTTAAACTGACTATCAGTCTGTATGTTAACATACATACTTCAAATACACATTCATGCCCTGGATGTTTGTATTTCATTGCTGGCTGTTGGTGGAGAGCAAATACAGTGGTAACACTTTTGGAGTGAACGAGCCCCAAGCTTTTCATGTAAATATGTTGTACCTCTACAGCTCCTTTTCAATTGAATTATTCCTGATTACTATAATTTATAAATATAAGTGCTTAATTTTTTTATGGTACAGTCAAGAGTTTAGTGTGGTTTGTTATCATTAACGATAGACATCTAGTTGTATTGTGTATAGTATACAATATTGTATCTCTGGGACCCTCTACCAACATGTAAAATCAAACAGATCATGTAAATCCTTTGCTGATCCTTACTATGACTTTTTCCTCTCCGTTAGGTTGGCACCATATCGAGGATGGTTCCCTGTTATCTCCAGCCTTTGCTGCTCCAATTTTGTTTATTTTTATACGTTTAATAGTCTTAAAGCTCTCTGGGTCAAAGGCCAGCATTCAACCACTGGAAAAGACTTGGTTCTTGGGGTTGTCGCAGGTAGTACTTAAAAATCTCAATTTCATCAAAAATGTATTGTTAGTGTATTCTGTCTAATGTTTTTCTTTATGAAGTCCACTGGAGGTCACACTGAATGCTTATGCATCCCACTGTTTGCAGACCTGCTTCGTTGTACAGCTCTGATTTCACTTCTGTGTCCTCCCCACATGCGAAGTATCGGCATAAACTGTTCCTATTGTGAATTCTGGCACATGGCACCATGCTGTTGCAGTCTAGTATTTTATTTGTGCCTGGTGTGTTGTTTACCATGGTATCTAAGCATCATCTTTTAGATGATGAAGACAAGTGGCAGGGAGGGAGAGGTGATAGTTTTTTTCAGAGGGAAAGATATATGCCAATTCTGAAATATTTTTTGATTAGGATAAGTAAGAGCTTTTAAAGTAACGATTTGGATGCCAGTTTTCAGACTTCTTTTGGGGTCATCATCTGAAAGTGACAGTAAGTCCCTAGATATATGCAAGTACAGTGGGAACTTTATGTTCTTTTTTTATCCCTTCCTCTCGTGGATGCTGCAGTGGTTTCTTTGAAGGGATGATGACATTAGTGGCTTTTCTAGCAAATCCAATGTGAAAAATTATCACTGCATGCCTGTGTTTGCCTGTACTATTCTGCAGGAATAATTGCTCATGCAGCCATGCTGAAACAAGCTGATTTTGAAAAAACTTGCAAAAAAAGGCCTGTGATTATTTGGAGGTGGTGGTAATGTTTGTTTACTTTTTGCTAGTTTCACTGGGGGAAGGTAAGGAAAGAAATTCTTAAGCTGGCTTTATCACTGAGGGAAACTTTTATAATTACATTTTGGAACAAAGGCTACAGGGATTTAAGGTAATAGCTTGTCAATTAAATGACTTCTTCAATGTCCATAGTTTGTATCCTTATAATGGAATAACAATATCTGGTGTAAATGGAAAAATTCCACTTGAGGTATTTACTGATTCTCCCTACTCATCTCTCATTCCTCCTACTGGTCACAAATACAGATTGGAAAAATATATTAAAAATTACTTTTCCAGTCTGGAAAATAAAGTTTTATGACTTCTTTAACTGAGACTGAGTGAAAAATTACAAGTATATTGTGCTCTAATGTGTTGCTCCATAATGTAATCACATTGACTTTGGTTAAGAGAGATTAATGTGGCTTAACTTTTCTAGTGCTTGATTTTGCTCAAAACTTTTTTGAGAGCTGATTGTAGTCCTTATGAAGGATACTGAAATATAGTTATGTTTATATTTTACTTTTCTGAACCCTCTTAAAGGAAAAGAAAAGGAGCAAATAGGCACGATATAGGTAGTAAGGTTTCACCTTTTTCAGATTTACTGTTCTTGATACTGAGATGGACACAGTATATCACTATAACAGAATAATTCAGTCACCCAGACTCTTATCAAAGCAACCACTGTAGAAGCAATTGCTAATTTCTGTGACGCAGAAATATTAATAAGAAAGATGATAAGCTTATTTTCAAATAGTTTCTTCACAGTAACTGCCTTGGTCACTACTGAACAGGTATCTGTTTTGATCTCTCCTCATAAAATAATCCTTTTAACCTTATCACTCTGTGTTTCTTTCTGAAAGTAGGCAGGCAGCAGGTCATCATGAAGTAAACTAGGGCATGAGAGAGTATCTTGTGCTCCAGTGCGGTGGTGTGTGCAGCAAAGTAACAAGTTCACTTAAGATTCCTTCAATGTGTCTGTATTTGTTGTGTTTCATTGTTTGGCTTTTTTATTTTAGTTTTGGGGAGGAGTAGCAGAAATGCCTTCATACTACATGCAATCTGCTGACAACTAATTCATGGTGGAGCTGTGGGGAGCATACCTGAAGTAGCTTATTACAAATTACCAGTTTATTTTTGCCGTTATGCTGTGTTAATTTTTCCCTCTCTTCCTACCAGTAATTTTAGTAGTGAGTGAATTGGGGTAAAAGTGGATAAGACGACACTGAAATCTTCTAATTCTGGCTGATTTTCTTTGTGCCATGTTTTGCATTAGGTGTAGTGAATGTCCTGTTGACCACTCCTCTTTGGGTAGTGAACACACGTCTGAAGCTGCAGGGAGCAAAATTTAGAAATGAAGACATTGTACCAACCAATTATAAAGGCATAATAGGTAAGCACCTGTTGTTGTCTTCAACCAAAGAGAAGTTCATTAAATGAAATATATCAAGGACTCTGAAGTTCTAAGACTTTTATTCATGTAATGGATTTCACCTTGGAATCTCTATGCTTCCCTGTCACTATGCAGTCATTGAGTTTTACAGGAAACTGGACTTGGCCATTTCTAATGGTAATTAAGAGTTTGTAGTATGCACACCTATAATTAAAATACGTTTTGCAAAGGCAAGTATCTTATACAAATCCTTGAGTAGTAGTGAGCCCAGCAAGGTCATAGCTGGGAGTCTGGACAGACAATCTGCAAATTCAGCTTCACTAACCTTAATCTCTTAATCATCCACAAGCTCAGGCTATCTTCCTTTTAAAAATAAATAAGTAAATAAATACTGTTGTTGTTTTGAACAAGGTTTAGAAGACCTTGATGTTGATGCTGGGCTTGTGCTAAAAAGAGCAGGGTATCTATGCAAAGGATAAGCTTTGTTTACATTAATGGTGGTGTAAGCAAGGACCTCTTTTCACTATTTTTCTGTTAACTTCCAGATTAGAATGGAAGATTTTAAAAAAAGTAACATAGAAGATTACAGCAGATTTTAATACACTTTGAATATTAGGCTTTAAGTGTAACTTCACATCTTCTACAGTCAGAATTTTGTACTCAAAATTTTAACGATTTTTTTTTTACCTTTCTTCTCAGATGCCTTTCATCAGATAATACGAGATGAAGGAGTCTTAGCTTTATGGAATGGAACTTTTCCCTCTTTGCTGCTGGTCTTCAATCCTGCAATACAGTTCATGTTTTATGAAGGCTCTAAACGGAAGCTTTTGAAAAAGCAGCTGCAAGTGAGTATGTTTTGAGGCCAGGTGATAGGCATTTTCTGTTATAAGACAGGTTCTTTGACATATGTTACTTGAGCAAATTCAGAAGTATAGGTTTGGATTTGGTTCTTGTATTTTTGAGGGTTTTTTTTGAGTTAGTATATATTGTAAAAAAGATCCATGATCGTCAAGTGAGACGTGAATCTGTCATGTCTCTAGGGAAGATACTGCTGTGATGAATTCATCTTCCTGTAAAAATAAAACTGCACTTCTTGTCCACATTTGTTTACATTTGTTCACAGGTCTTGATTTAAAGTAGAGATTTCAATGCTAATATATCTGTTTTATAAGTGTGTACATACAGACTGTTTTGAAATCACCTCTTAACCCTTTCACCAGTAAATCAAGTATATTGAGCCTTTGAAGTATCACAGATTTGTTCTGGACCCTGTCATTTTAATAACACTTTTTTCCTGAAGCCCTCAATTTTTCAATATCCTTTTTCCAAGGATGGGCACTAGAATTGAACACAGCATTACAATTATACCTCCTCGATTCTCTAAATAGAGGTAGAATTGCTTTTCTGTCCCTGCTTTATAGTCCCTTTCTCTTTCTTTATTCGTTTCCTTTTTTCTCTATATCAGATATAGCAACTCACCTGAACTCATGTTCCTTTTATGTTCTAGCAAATTGAAAAGCATTTGTGTTACTCTGTAGGATAATCTCATAACATACGTTTAAGCTGCAGTGCTTGGCTGTCAATTTGTGACTACTTAATACCACCAAATGCATTCTAATGTTAGATCGTATCGGTATGTTACAAAGCCATCTTGTTTTTCCTCAAGACATAATGAAATTATTTTTACATGAGATTTTGCATCATAAATGAAGCTTGAGGTTTTTTACCATCTTTAGGCAAGACTGCAGCTGCAGCACTCTCTTTGTGCCTCATGGATCTGTCCAGTTACTTTATGGATAATACTTTTTTTTTTTTTGAGTGACAAGCTGAGCTTCCCTCTGCATTGTTATTTGCCTGTTGTCTAATTGCTATATTTCTTGTGTTTCTTTTAAATTACTTAGTTCTGCCTTAAATTAGGGCATGTTTTGTCCATGGTCAATGGAGATGGAAAATATTCTTTTTTTATTTTTTTCCACCTAGCAATGGTTTTTTCCATAGACACTTTTACTTTGGGTAACATTTTTCTTCTGATTTGATAATTTCTTGATTTTTCTTGTGTATCAGATTGGCTTTTCTAAGATGTGCATATTTCTGATTGGAATAAACGTATTTTGTGAATTTGGAGCATGTTTTGATATGGGCACCTGTTTATTTTCAGTGATTAATTCACACTGTTAAACTGAGATACACTGTAATCAGCTTAGGCTATAACAATGTCTTTGGTCCCTTGTGGAACTTTGTGGGCTTTGGAGGTGAAGATGGGCTTCCCACAGGTGTTTTAACTAATAGGGGATAAAATTTTTAGCCTATATCATCAAGACTAAGATTCTGCCTGATAGTGTAATGATTGTGCCTTAGGATTATAGAGTGATGTTCAAGGATTCTTCCACTATCACCTTTTCACAAGTGCTGTGTGACTTGTTTAAATGTTGTAAAAGCTGAAGTGCTTGCTGATTCCTGGTGTGTTTAAATGCTACTTCCCTTATCTTTTGTCTACCCTCAGTGCTTTAAATTGGTCTAGTTGTATGTCTTTATCTCCACTATTTTTTAGTAACCTAGTTTTAGTAAGCAAGTTAGAAATGCAAAAGCTTGTGAGCAGGTAGAAGTTACAAATAAACTTTAGTTGTGGGAAAGTAAGTTGGTTGACCTATAACTAACTCTTTAAAATGAGAAGAACAAAAGACTTCATGAAATCTTTATGCCAAAGATACTTAGATAACCTGCTAGCAGGTGCTAGTACGGAATACCCAAACGCATAAGGGTAACTGGCCGTTTTGGTACGGTGTGGAAATAATATTTTTTTATCTATTGAACAGCTCACATCTTTGGATGCTTTTGTCATTGGTGCAATAGCCAAAGCAGTTGCCACCACCCTCACTTACCCTCTGCAGACAGTACAGTCAATTCTGCGGGTAAGTAATAATTTCATTTCAGGCTAATTGCCTCTGACTTGTTCTGTATAATGCAAGCCCTGTCTATGTGGCTTGTTTTTCTTTGCATTAATGAATCCATCATTTTGGGAGCTCCTTTGCACAATGCAGGTTATGAACAAGGATGCCTCTCTCCTCTTACCCTGCACTGACAGATTCTGATAGAACTTGGTATTACTGGTGCACATTTGTTTCAAGTAGCTGGTAGGATTGGAAACATAACGGGTTGGTACAGTGTCTCACAGAAGCTGATGCACTATATTGCTTTTAGGCACTGCAAAAATGTAGATTTACTTCCTTGAATATAAATAGAAAACGTGTCAAGTGGGAAATTAAAATTAAATCCTCTAAGCCTAGTTTGTTTCCAGATGACCTAGAGTAATAATAAAAAAAATAATAAACTCTATTCATAAGTTTTGTTTTATTTGAATGATGGCCTGACCTTGTCAGTAGCCAGAATGTGATTCATCAGGGGAAGCTGAACTCCCTCATAAATAATCTTTACCCACTTGCCTGGCCTTGTACGCTAATTGTAGAGGTAATGGAAAAACTTGCATTTATTCTCACTTGGAATTTGTATGTTTGCTGGATAATGCTACTACCTTCAATATGTACCAATATTGTAGTATTGAAACAAGACAAAGCTGAGGTGGGGGAGACCTGCCCATACATAAGCAAGCATATTGTAGTTTAATTTCTGTGCTTTTTCATCTATTTTTAAAGGTGTTTCTTGATGATTTTTTTGTAACAGTTAAATATTAATAAATGCTTTCACATGCAGTATAATGCTATTTTCTTAAGTAAGGAGAAGCCCTAACTTTTGTGTATGGTAAAGCCATTATATGTTTTAAAACTTGTATAAATCTGGAGAATTAGTTGAATTATTGAACATGAGCCTTCCATGCTAAGGGTATCACTTTTCAGACCTGTCTAATAGGGTTTTTATTGTTAATTTTTCATCTGGAAAAAGTGATTCTCATGCGAATTTTGTAATTATTTTGATTTTTCCTCTCTAATTAGTGGGCTAAATGTATTTTGATTTTTGATAGCCTTTAAAAAGATAGTTTAGATGCTATATTTCAAACTAACAGGACTTCAATATATTTACTTTGTGGTTGCTGCTACCCAGAAAAGGCACCAGGTAAAACTTTTGGATCTGCACAGCTTTCTGCTTTACCACCCCAACGGTGCATGAAATGGTGTCCACGTTGTAGATGTCAGCCACATTGTAGTTTTGTCAGCAGTCACTTTTTCTGAAGCATTTCTAACATTTGGTCAGCTGAGCTAGTGTCTTCATTCAATGTTTTATCCTGTTTTAACAGCCTGGACACATCTCAGGAGTTAAACTAGGAACATAGACTTTTATTACTGAAGTGACAGACACAGAAAAACATGTAAGCAAATTTAGCTTTGTTTGGATAAGTTGCAACATCAGCCTGTTTTTAATTTGTGGTGTGTTTTCTGCTGGTGTGAAGGAGAACTGGAAGGAAAGTTGGAGTGCTGTATTTTAGCTTTAATATTGCACAGCAGCACAATTTTCATGGGGCTACATCAATATAACTGCTTCAACCCTCACTCCTTTGCATGGTTACTGTAGAAATGGTTACAGTCTCTTGACTATTACTTCATATTTTGTCTCTCTTCTTTTGGCTTTTTGAACAAAATTCTTGGTGTCTCTTGGTGACAGTGGTATTTTTTAAAAAAAAAAAAAA
>VYXH01010509.1:59016-101278 GCA_013397275.1 Burhinus bistriatus
AAAAAAAAAAAGGCAGCTCTGGTAAGTTGTGCTGCCAGCTTGATGTGCTACCCAGCTGCTGCTTACGGCTCCCCTCAGCTGAAGTCAGCTAGTTCACTGCTGGCTTGCCTGAGCAGTGGTGAGTTGCCTTTGTGCTAGAGCACAGCTAACCATCAGCGTCCTGGTGGTGTGGTGGGATTCTTCTCACAGTGGCCTATGTGCTACTTCTCCATGCCACTCCATCCTCTCCCTGTGATGATGGGGAATACAAGGACCTTATCTCTAGTTCTGCAGTCAGTAAGGGTGACTTCTTTCCCTTTGCTGTATGAAAGAAGTAATAGCCAGAAATCCTGAACGCTTCTGGTGAGAACAGCACAAACATGCATCTGTGACTTCAGGTACATCTGTGACACCTGTGCTGTCCAGTTCAAACTTGTGCTACTTTGTAATCTGTTTTCTAATCTAAAGCTAGCATTTATATTTGATAAAGTTTTTGTCACTCGCATTAAGTGATGCTAAAAAAAAAGTCATGAAAAAAGGTTTAGTATTTTCAGAAAGTCTGCATGAAGACAAGTTAACACAAAGTTAATACAGACTCAATATAATTCATAAAAACTTACACATTGTAATTAATTTCTCTTATCAAATTAGAAGAACAGGACTCTGTTCAACCTTAAACCTTTAGAAACTTACTATTGTTTGAAAGTTATTAGGGTTCTTTGTAATGAAGTCTCTACACCTTTGCTTTCAACTTTTTGGCAAAGTGCTCTTCTTGCTTCTGTGTAATGAACAGTTATCCTAGTTATCCTGTGTAATTGATAGTGGTAAGCAGCTTCCAGCCTTGCATTTGGTATGCCTATCTCCTTTTCAGTCATTTGAAAATACATGGCACTGGTGTTACCCATTATGCAGTGAAACTGTTCTTTAGCCTATATGTTGGTACACAGTGGATAAACTAAATTTGCCCCTGGAGAAATATCAATACTGTTAATGTTCTTAGTGATCCTGGGTGAAAAAATTCTCTTTAAAACTCAAGCCTCCTTTCTCTAGTGTAGAGAATGCTAGTCCCTTTGGGAAATCTTCTGCAGTAATTGGTGAAGTATTGATGTCCTAGGGAGAAATGAACTTTTTGCCCCCCTTGATGAACCTTTCTTTGCAGTACAAAAATAGTCTGATGGTGGAAAAGAGAGGAGAAGGAAGCACCTAATCTTGGTTTAGTTTGGAAGCTTATGAGTAGTCTGGGCAATGACTGGCACTGTAACTTGGAATTTGAGTTGATATTTATCGATATCAAATTATTTAGTTGCTGATGAGAAGATCTTGGGTGGTGAGCACCTATTTGCCTAATAAAAGGAGATTTCCAATAGCACTCTGTTGTTCCTATTTCCATTTGAGTTCTTAAGACCTATAGCAAAAGGACCTGTGTCATCCTGGCATTTTCTTATAATTTCTGAACTGCCTAAATCTGCTTGCATGCTCTACCTACTGTCAATGGTGATTTCTTACACTGAAGAAGTAGCAGTTGCCTGACTAAGTTCTGGGAGAAACTCATTCACAGGCAGTTGCTCACGTTCACCTTTCTTAGCGCAGAAGCGTAATACAGGCTTCAAAAGCTATTTCAGTATGTTATAAATAAAATTGTGGCCTTCGTATAGTAATAATTCATAGTTACAGCTTGCTGACAGTATTATTGACCTGTATCATGTAAGAGTATCAATGAAAGCTAGAAAAGGACTTGCTGAAATTGATAGTTTAACTCTGACACATAAAATTACAGCAGCAGCAGCTATCATGCCTACTGAAAACCAGTTTGGGGATAAGCAAATGCAGTGAGTAAAAGAGAAGTATTATTTAGGCCAGGTAGGTGCATCAAACAACTTTAGATTCTTCTGCATCAGCTCACATGCAAATGTTTTGCTCAAAGACCATTGCTGGGCAGATAAATTTTGAGTTCAGCTATGCAATCTCAACATAATGATGGTTTGCAGATGTACGAGGCTTTGAATCTTTGTTAAATGAAAGCTGAGCAAGCCAGGAAGAACTTGCTTTGAGTGTTATCTCCCCACTAAGATTCTGCAAATTATGCTTTTGAGATCTCAAACTGTTTCCTCCAGAGCAACTGAAAGAGAGCAAATACGGCCATGTGTAACACTTGCTTAGAATTCATCTTAAAACCAAAACAAATTGTTGTAGCACGTACCATTTTAATGCTTGCTGTGTAAAGCTCAATAGTGTAAGCTTTGGCCTCAGTTCTTCACTGATGGCTAGTAGAACCTGGAAAATGTTGAGAGGTTTAAGAAAGGCTTTCCAGATTTTACACGTGTTGTGTTCTCTGCCTAACACCTTGGGGAAGTAGTACAACAAAATGCTCTTCTTTTTTTCAGTTTGGACGCCACAGGCTGAATCCAGAGAACCGAACACTAGGCAGTCTTAGAAATGTTCTTTACCTTCTTCAACAGAGAGTGAGGTGAGCTCTGTTTTGTTTGTTTGTGTTTTTTTTTTTCTAACATGATATAGAAGACAAGTATTACTAATATGTTGAAAATGTTGCTGGATCTGACTTTTGTGTCTTTTTGCCTGCCTTAAACTTTCGATTTGAGTCAACCTCATTTTTGTAATATATTGCGGAGTATGTACACAAAACCAAATTCTTCTAAATATCTGTACAGTAAGTGGTATCAAGGATACCTATGGATCAATTCATTCATCTCTCATCTTGAAAAGAAGCAAGTTTCTTTCACAAAAGACTTAACCTTCTGCAGAGTTTTCTCTTTAAAGTATTAAATATAGCTGGCGATCAAGAATGAATTTAAGATTCTTACAGTTGTCATTAACTTGTGATATTAATTCTTCTTTGTAGTGTACTGATTTTACTTATAGAAGGCTATTCACATTTGTTTTCTTTGTTTTTTTTTCCTTCTTAGGCGTTTTGGATTAATGGGACTCTACAAAGGCCTTGAAGCAAAGCTCCTGCAGACAGTCCTTACTGCAGCTCTTATGTTTCTAGTGTATGAGAAACTGACTGCTGCAACCTTCACAGTCATGGGGTTAAAGCATTCACGCAAACATTGAAAAAGGAACCTATGCCAAAGATTATGGGGTCTAGGAAACACATCCACTTCTGAGACTAGGCTGGGTAACAAAGGGTCCTCACTTTCTCTATTTCTCTTTCTTTTTAGCCACCTCCATCTCCGTTATTTGGAGAAATTTGGAATACACTTTATAGGACCTGTTGCCATGAATTCAGGGATAGCCCATTCCCTACTCTTCTGTGGATTCACTGTGTTAAGAAACAAAGCAGAGACCTTATTTAAGCACTTGACATGAAATTTCAACTACTATACGATTTGGTTGATGTTCTTGGCAAGAATGAGTATCTCTCACTATGCTTTCTTGTTTTCCCTCAAATCATCCTCAACTCTTCTATCTTTACCTTCTGTCAGCAGCTGGGGGGGCTGGTTTCATGTTATTTTCCTTGACTTGTGTTTATGTCACTTCATATTTGGTTCATTAAAATAATTCATAAAGAACAAGATTTTTGACACAGTTTTCTCTTAACTTCAAGTATGCTTGTGGCACAGAATGGCAGCATATTGCCCCAAATATCTGGTGGTGAGATTTCTGAACTGCTAGAATGTATATTACCAGTGAGTAGGCATGCTGCCTTCTTGAATCCACCTATTTTGAATCTTGAAAATTTTGAATGCAGATACTGGCTAGTTGGGAGGAACATACTCATCTTGCAATACCAAGAGATTAGCTCAAGCTGCTTCAAGAAAATGGACTTGCTACATAGAAATACATTCCTTGTGAGAACATGTGAATTCATGCCATGTTTTCATGCAGACAGGGAGCAATACCCTATGCTTCAGAAGTGGTATGTCCTCTCAAAAATGTGCTTTAATTATTTTTCCACTGATCTTCCCAGACGCTTTCCTGACCATAAAATGTAAAGGTCATAACTGTTGTTCCAGTTAATGTAAGTATATATGTTCTTTTTGCATAGTTTTGTTTAATAGTCTTAGGCTGTAAAATCCAAATAAATCCTGCTGTGTCCATCATTAAGTTTGCAGAAGCATTGTTCTGAAGAACAGCTCTATACTTGAAGTATTGGAAAATTCCATGGTAGTTTAACACCAAAAGTGTCTGGAAGAAGAATTAAGTGCTGCAGGAAATATGTTACAGAGTTGCTAAATGGCACCCTTTTTTGGTTCTCAAATGAGTCGATTCTAAGTATGAAATTAGAATGCAATTTCGCAGATAATGGTGTCTTTTGAACGAGAATAAAAACCTTTACACTGACTGCTTCTTTTAAGAGTATTGGGAGTATCTGGATACAAGAAAAAATGCTCTTCATTCAATGCTGGATGCTTTTCAGTCCAAATGGGATTTACATATGACAAGAATAAAAAAGCATAATGAGCTGTAATTATACTTTGATAGGTGACATGAAATTTAATGAAAGACTGTAGGCCTTGCCACTGGAAAAGAAACAATCACAATTCTGAGAATTTCAGTGAAAATACTCTTCTGTAGGAAATTTGGAATCAGTAGTACGGGCTCTTGATGAGCTACCTCACTTTGAAATTCCTGCTGTTGGAATCACTCTGGGAAGCTGAGAGACTGTTGGCTTTATGCCAATGCAAAGTGGTTCTGATGCCACTTTGGCTGAAATCTGCGTGGCTGCTAGAAGCTTTCGTTTGGTGTCTCAGATTTTTCTGGTCTGTGGCACGAAGGAGCAATTCCTGCAAATACAGAAAGATTTTTCTGGTTGCCATACCTGTAAGAAGAAAGTAAATGCTGGCTTACTGTCTAGCCAAAAAATACTTGCCTATCAGCCAGTGTGGCTTCAAAAGGATAAAGTAGTATCTCATTTTTGCGAAAAAGCTGAATACAGAACAACTGTGTAGAGAAGAGTGCTAGCCTTGGATGTGTCCGCTACTGTTAAACCTGCAATAGACATTCTGCACTAAGCTCTACTTAGCTCTGCTGACCAGTTGTTATAATGAAACAGTTTCATAAAAGGATGGAAACAAAAACTGTTGAAGCCGGGAGCATCTTTAGTCTCCTTTTAGTGATAGACCTATGGTATTAAAAACTTTTTTGCTCCTGCATTCTGCAGTGTTGATTTAGACATTATACTGAAGTCACTGAAAGACCAGTTAATCTCATGTGACTGAGCCAAACTCAAGATGGTTGAGGAATTTTTCAGTTGTTTATTCAATCAGCAGGCAAATGTTCATGTTACAGGTGGTACCTCTGCTGAAGTTTTCTCAGGCATAGTTTGAACAGATGATGACATTTCTGTTAGAATTGCTAAAATTATTTCAGGCTTCAAAGGCGTATGTGAGTACCTTTGAGATTAAAAAAGGATAACTTATTAAAGCAAACTATGAAAGACAATATTTCTCATCTTGCTACAAAAGTTGTAAGTCACCCATGGTAGAGAAACACTGTCCAGAAGCGAAATACTAATACAATTATTTTATTATATTTTAAAATATAGAATCGTTTAGGTTGAAAAAGACCTTTAAGATCATCTAGTCCAACCATGTATTTTTGGATGTCCCCCTCACAAGCAAATGTGCAGCTTCAGGTGTTGTTATAAAGACACGATTCAGTTAATCTGACTCTAGTTAAGTCATTTAACTGAAAAAATAGTTGTAGGAGAACTAGTTGCATGTTTCCATGACAAACAGCACAAAAGCATTCTTTTAGACAAAAGTAACTCCTAATGGACGTGGCTTGGGCAGTTGGAGCTGAAGATGGGCATGGAGACAGAGTATGAGGTGTGTGTGGCACAAGAAGCTCTATGCACAAGTATTTGCAACGAAAGCCTTGCAGTTGCCAGCGTGCTGCATTTCCGTTGTGCAGCCAGTATATAACCACATGTTCCAGCCAAAAAATTGTGTCAATTCACTTCTAGAGAATCTGACAGAAAGTATTTTCATCTTGAAGTGAAAAACAGACCTCCTCTTTTTTTAATATTATTTTTGAGGGAAGATGATTACGAAGGACAGCAGCAGAGAGGATCCTCTGTCTTAGTCAAGTTTCATCATGGATAATTCTGTCCTTGGCTCAATTTAGGAGACTTAAATTTAATCCTGTCCTGTTCTTTCTCTTGCCTGCCCCATGCTTTGAAGCTAGGAGACCCCTAAGGCACCTTAGAGATTGATAGCTAGTGGCTCCTCAGGTATCTGATGAATTCTGCTCCTATTTGTATTCTAGACCATGCCTCTCATCATTACGTAGATTATGTGGCTGTATAAATAATAGTAGGATGGCATTTAACACATTTTTAGCTTCTTTTAATGTTATTCACTAAGCCCCAGGTTAAAGATTGAGAGCTGATGGGGTATAATATATACTCTTTGTCTTAAATAAGATTGTTGAATTGCTAAATACTGCTAAATAGCAGGATCTGTTGCAGAGCTGATTGTACTGTACTGGAAGAGAGTCACTCCATGATACGGTTTGCCTTTGCTGGCTGCACCAAAGAAACTTCTTAAAACCCAAAAGCTGGCACATACCCTGTGTGGGAGGAAAAAGGAGATTTACCTCCAGTTGGTCCAAGAAGAATAAAGCGTGCTGCACTGCAAAGCTTCTAGTACAGACTAATCCTTCCATTACGCATCTTATTGCTCATCTGCTGAGGAAGGAAAAGGGGAGTGCTGACCCTGCTCCTTGCTGGCCTGTTGTAATAAAGGCAGGCAGGCACAGTCCGTTCAGAGGAAAAAAAGGTGAACCTTCCAGACAGGGCTATTCCTGCACTGGAGTCTGTTGAGAAAACGCAATTATTGGGAGAGGAGTGATTGGAGAACAGCCCTGCAGAAAGGGGTCTGGGGGTGCTGGTTGACAGGAATCAGAGGTGTGCCCCTGGCAGCCAAGAGGGCATCGAACACAGCATTAACCAGCCCGTCAGAAGAGGTGATTATCCCGCTGTATTCAGCATTGGTGCGGCCTCACCTTGAGTACTGTGTGCCGTTCTGGGCCCCACCGTTAAAAAAGCATGTGAAGGTCCTTGAGTGCATCCAGAGGAGGGCACTAAAGGTGCTGAAGGGGCTGGAAGGCATGTCTTCTGAGGAGCAGCTGAGGACACGGGGTTTGTGTAGTTTGGAGAGAAGGAGGCTGAGGCATGACCTTATTGCTCTCTACAGCTTCCCGAGAAGGGGAAGTAGAGAAGGAGGTGCTGATCTCTTCTCCCTGGTACCCAGGGCCAGGACATGTGGGAATGGCTCAAAGATTATCCATCAGGGAAGGTTTGGACTTGACATGAGGAAACATATTTCTTTACCAGTGGGGTGGTCAAACCCTGGAACAGGCTTCCTGGAGAGGTGGTCGATGCCCTAAGCCTGTCAGTATTTAAGATGCATTTGGACAATGCCCGTAATAGTATGTTTTAACTTTTGGTCAGCCCTGCATTGATCAGGGAGTTGGACTAGATTGTTGTAGGTCCCTTCCAGCTGAACTCTCCTCTCCAAAAGGCTAAAGTCACAAATGAGCTGTGGAAGTTTTACCCTGTGGTTGAAGCGCATTTTGTATCCCATATAAACGTGGCCAGCTGGTATGTTTGACAGAGGAGCTGCACAGCTTGGTTTCAGTGGGAGAAGGGGATGTGATGGCGTTAACAGCAATGGGCTATTTTTGCTGTTTGCACAGCCAGGCAAAAGACAACTCTTCCAAACGGCAAAAGCACCCCACTCACTGTTTTTTTCAAAGCCTGTGTTATTTCCATGGTGGTCTGTTGGCACCGTTCATCCCAGCCTATGGCTCTAGTTACACTTTGGCTTTCCTCCAGGCTGCAGCTGCTGAAACCATCCCCTGTTATCCCCCTAGAAAAGGCTTTGTGTCCCTGGTCCTCCTTGCTACATGGCCTCACAGATGTTAGCTCTGGTGCAGAGAGGGTACAGCTAATGGGGGTGGTCTCTGAGCTGCACGGTTGGTTTCTGCTGTGGCCTGAGAGAAGAGTAACAGCACCAGGCGTGTCCTTGGGAGCCAAATGGCAGAGGAGGTGTCAGGGACACCCAGCAGCTGTGACTGATGCATGGCCACCAAGGGCAGGGAGACCCCCCCTTGGGCCTCGTGCACAGGGACTGCCTCAGGGCCAGCACCCCAAAGGCCTTCCTCCAAAGGATGCTGGGTGAAGGGGCTGTGGGTGGGGCTGTGCATGGGGGGCCCCATCACCCCCATGTCACCGTGCCACCGCCTGGCAATGCAGCAGTCACAATGTCCCCGGGGCAGGATAAAGGGGGCATCTTCCCATGTCCCACTGCCAGAGCTGGCCTGGGGCCAACCCGAAGATATCTAAGAGAAAGTCCTTGAGTGGAATTACTTGGAGGGGGTGAGGGAGGAAGATCAGAGGCTGGACAAGGCTGCTGGAGGTTCTCTGCAGCAAGACCAGCTCCTGGTGGGGCCACCTTCAAAGCCCATCTGATGAATGGAAATCCTACTTCAGCCTTCGGGAAGGTACTCAGGAGATGAGAAGAACCACCAGCCCCTGGAGGTGACCAAGGCTATCAGGACTTTTCAGCTGGATGGTACTGGCAAGACCATGGGAATGCCTTCTTGAGGAGCACTGCAGAGCTCACCATCTTCATCCTCTGCAGAGCCAGTGGCAGCAGCCATAAGAAATGGAATGCAGAGATGTTGCAAGGGGTCCCAGTGCTTTGGAGCACCCACTGGTGTCCTGTCAGGCGTGGGGCATGCAGCCACTCTCGGAAGCCCCTGAGACAGCTCCAGGCTGAGGGAGAATAGGGCTTGGGCATCCCCTGGGAGGCAGGACTAGCCTGTGGGACGAGGAGGCAGGTCTTGCTCACATGCTCAGGGAATAGCCGATCGCCAGCTCTGGGGTCAGGAAGGAATTTTCCCCCGGGGCAGATTGGCACTGGTCCCCGGGGGTTTTTTGCCTTCCTCTGCAGCATTGAGCATGACCACTTGTCAGGGCTCCAGTCTATTTTGGCTAGGTTACTGCCTGCTGCTCATCCACCACAAAGATGGCCTCTTGTGCCCTGCAGCTAGGGGGAGGAAGGCTTTTTTCTCCCCCAAGGTGGGCCAGCAAGTGTCTCCAGGGGTTTTTTGCCATTCTCTGCGGCATTGAGTACGGCCCCTTGCCAGGGCTTCTTTGGGCCATTTTGGCTAGGTGCCTACGGCTCATGCTCCACGAATGTGTCTCTCGTGCCCAGCATCCAGGGGGGAGGAAGCTTTCCAGAGTGCCAGCGTGGGCCCCCAGGATGGCCCGCAGCAGTTGCTTCTTGTCCTGGTAGCATTGAGCACAGCCCCTTGTCAGGGCTCCTCTGGGACCTTTCATCTCTATTCTTGCCTGCTGCTCTTGCACCTCCAAGGCACCACCTTATGCTCTGGCTCTCTTGCCTGTTGCAAGTTTGTACTGGGAGTGAGCTCTGCTCTTCCCTTGGCTCCATTTGCTCAGAGGTTCTTGCTTGTGCAAAACAGCCTGTGCTTGGAAGGGCTCCAGGCTTGCTGCACCATCAGGAGCTGCCACTTTTCAGCTCTCCCTGTGTGCAATACAAGCGCAGGTCAGGCACAAGAGTGCTTTTCATGCATCACTGGCCAAGAAGCACAGCAGAGCAAGTTTTGGAGGCAAAAAGTATGCTTGTCACCGATATATGTCATACTTTTGAAAATACCCCACGGTACCACACACCGCTACCACCACCACTACTACTTCTTCATCTCCTTATCCTCCTCCTCCTTCATCATCATTGTCGTCTTCTTCTGTTGTTGTTGTCATCATCATTGTCTTTATCTTCTTTGTCATCGTCATCTTTGTCTTTCTTCTTCATCGTCGTCATCATCTTGTTCTTATTATTCTTCTTTTCATTGTTGTCATCTGTCATTGTCATCGTCATCTTCATCTTTGTTATCCTCATCATCATCTTTTTTTGTCTTCTGTGTCATCTTTGTCTTTTTTCTTCTTTGTTTTTATTGTCATAGTCTTCACTGTCATCGTTGTCTTCATTATTGTCATCTGTTTTCATCATCTTCTTCATCGTTGTCTTCATCATCATCTTCTTCATCATTGTCGTCTTCATCATCCTCCTCATTGTCATGTTATTATTACAATTCTTCATCATCCTTGTCATCTTAATCATCATCTTCTTTGTTGTTGTCATTGTCACCGTCATCATCTTCGTTGACTTCGTCTTCCTTGTCTTTTGTGTGTGGTCGGTTGGTCCTGATCCTCAATCTTCACGTTCTCGCTCTTCAGGAAACAGGTGCTGCTTGGCCTGTACTCCTGCTGCAACTTTCTGTAGCTCTGCTTTGCCAGATCCCTTTGCAAGGGATGTTTTTTCAAGCTAAACTGAAGAATACATCAAGCTGCTCCTGGCTACACACGTGCATTTTGTTAATACTTGTGAGCGTTGGCTCTGAAATGGATTCAGAAAAATAACATAAAATAGCATAAAATAAAATCCTGTTTCCATTTGTAACCTTTGTGTTGCGTGTCCTTGAAAGGGGTTTTGGAGCTGAAAAACTGTTGTCATTTCAGGCAAATAGTCTCATTGTTCTTCAACTCCTTGTGAGCGCAGGGAATAGAACAGAATAGTTATGCTATGATATGTCTAGCATTATGCATGACAAGCTCTGACCTAGGTCTGAGGGGTCCGTCCAGGAGAGCAGCTCTCTGCAGTGCAGGTCCCAGGCCCTTCCAGGAGACAGAGGCAGAGTTGGGCACACCTACAACATTGCTCAGGCAGGGACTGAAGGCCTCAGGCTGAGCTGAGACATGTCCCCTGGGCTCTTGGCAGGAGGGGCTGGGGATCCCAGGGGAGGCTGGTCCCAGCCATTGAGGCCTATGAGCACCCCCAGGACCCTGACAGAAGTAGACATGCGCTGCTCATATGCTCTCCTGCGGACATTGATGGTTGGCCACTTTGGAGACCAAGTATTGGGACAGATGGACCTTTTCCCTGAGGGAGTACTGCTGTTTTCAGGCTCTTTTGTTTTAGTATGTTTTTCCAAGGGAAACAGCTCAGGCATTTCTGAAAATGAGTACAAGAAGAAAAAAAAGAAATCCACGGGGAAATGAACAGGTATTGCTCACCACAAGCAGATTTGCAACCATTCAGTCAAGGATCACATCGTGCTTCAGACTGAGGGCTTGATCTTGGAGCCTTGCTAGTGTCAGAGATGTGGGGTTTCATCATCCTGTAGAAATCCAGCTAAACTGGATGAACAGAAGATTTTCAAAAACTGCACTTCACACATACTTTTTGCAAATTTATTCAGATGGTCAGATTATCTCGAGATGATCCATAGCCCTCACCACCATCAGAAGGTACGTGCCTCCTTTCCCTCCAATGAGGCACATGGGAAATGGATGAAGGCTGGAAATGAGTGATGTTGCACTGTACACTCATGGGCTCTCCGTATGCATCCATCTGGTCCTGACCTTTGGATCATATGATTTGGGATTTAGGTCTACAGCTTGGGTAGAAAGACAGGGAAGAAGGTAAGGGAAAGTCAAATAGAAGAATTTAGGATCTTGTATTTCTCATGACTACCCCAGCACGCAGGAGAGAGGATGGACGCTTGTGCGTTCCTCAAAAACTAACCAAGTACAAGGTAAGGACCATACTTTCAGGGAAATCCCATCCCTAAATTGCCCGCTGTGTTTGCCTACCCGATACAAACTCCATGCAAATCTCTTAGTAAGTTGAATGCTATGCAATCTAAGGGCCCTCTTAGTACCATTAGAATTTCTCATGACGTGACTGTTTTAAGGAGGCTGGAGGCAGGCCAAGGTCATATAAAGCCAGAAATGGGCACATCTGAGGTTCCTAATCTTTGGGAGGGGGAATGAAGTGCTGTTTCCCTTACAGAGCTTCCCCAGAGCCCAATTTCAGAGAAGGAAGGGTATACCAAGAGGATGAGAGAGAAAAGAAGACTTCAGTCCTTGGGCAAGGGAGGGAGCAGATTGTCTGGAATGATACATTAAACTATGTTTAACAGTAAGACTGGAAACTCCAGAACTGCAGATGTTCAGGAAAGAAGTGGAAGTCATCAGCTACCCTCCTCAGTGAGCTGAAATACTGGAATTGCTAACGAGAGTCCTTCCTGGGAAGTAAAATCATAATAATCTAAACAATGTTGTTTGGCCATCTTTGTAACTTTGGTTTATTTTGGGGAATCTATATTAAGCTGCTGAGTAAATCTTGTCTAGTGATGAATCTGGTTGAGTGCCCTGATGTACACTAGAGTGCTGCACTCCAGTCACAGTCTTTAAAATCGGGCTCTTAGACTAGCTTCTCTCCCTGCCCAGATGCCTGCAGCAGGTTCAGGGCACCCAGAAAGCATCTGGTACCTTTCCATCAAGCTGCAAGTCTTTGTAGATGGCAGTAACACTGGAATCTGTGTGGGAGATGCATTTTTGGTGACCCTCAGGTGCACATGGGAAAGTGGTGGGTAATCCCAAACTCTCCAAGTCCTCCTGATGAGCAGCATTTGTACTTGCAGACTTAAGAGCAGAGGCTGCTAAAGTGTGGCCTGTGGACCATGCTGAATTTCTGGGAGACTGTCTTTCTGCATTTGCAGGGTGAAGGCAAAAAAACTAAAATTTTGCCCTTTCTTTTTAAAAATGAAATGGAGATAAAAATGAATTTCCAGTCTGAGGACTGCTGATCAGTGACCAAAATAACTCTTAAAATTTTCATCGAAAATCTCTATGGAAAAACCTGCATTGATGGAATTATTTTTCCATCACTTGTGAAAAGCATTTCTCAACTGATGCGTGTGGGGCAGGGGACTTACAGAGCCATGGGCGAGGTGGAGCTCTTTACGAGGCCAGCAGCACTTACGCCTGTGGTTGGGTTTTATGTCTTTTTTTCTTTTTAATCAATATGATCCAACAGTTTTAGATTGGGAGGCAGGATATCTAGCCCAGTTATTTTCCTATAATTGTTTAATCACCTAATCTAAAAGGCTGAATTCTGTCTCTGCAAAGACTGTTTCACATGGAGGGCAGAAGATGCTCTTTGTGTAACAGACCTCTCTCTGCTTCTTGGAGTTGCTGCAGCAGAAACCTCTCGCTTTCAGGGCATGCTCTGATGGCGTAGCCTACAGAGGTGTCATCGAAGCAAGTTTTCACGGTATGGAGAGGGATCAGATCCATCTCTTGCAGAAATACATCTGTGGAAAACCTCATGGTCTGCACAGGGCTGCTCATGCAGACCCACTGTATAACTTCACCAGCGTGTAACATCAGGGCATAATTTACTTAATATTTATAGCTTACAGGTTTTGACAGCACTAGATAAAATAGTAAGGTTAGTTTTAGAATTCAATAAACAACAGCAAAAGAGCTCGTTTTGAACTGGTGCTACATCAGAACCTTCTGGAAAATAGTAATTTAAAACAGGTATAGCCACCTTTCTATTTGCCTAACAACAGTTTCCTCTGCTGTTTGTAGCAATGTACCGAATCTGCCCAAACAGTTGGCAGGACAGTGCAGCCACTTTAAGGTAAGGGGCAGCAGCTTACACAAAGATAGATTGATTTCTGCATCCTCTGCAGTCGGGGAGGTAGCAGTGCAGTTACTGCGGCTGGAGGAGAGGGAAGAGCTGTAATTTGGTGGTGGTTCAGAGCTGTAATTTGGTGGTGGTTCAGCTCAGAAAGCTCTGCAAGACAAGAGTCTGCCCCCATAGAGACAAGAGTCTGCCCCCATAGCTAGCAGCGATGGAGATGTACAAGTGATAGCAAGGGCAAAAACTATGTGTGAGAGGTTCCCCGACGTCCATCTCCAGCACGTTAGCAGATCCTGATCCTTGCGTGGTGGGGCCTGGCTCACGGGTGCTACCGCAGCAGTAATGAACGATGCAGTTCACATCATCCCCTCAGCCGTATCAGTGGCAAGAGTCTTCATTTTTACAATCAGTGGCTGAAAAATTGGATGTATATTCTTTCAGAGCTGGAATGGTCTGGATAGGGTTTTTTTCTTGCAGAATACCCCACTAGTTAGTGCTTTTAACTTGCAGTGGTGTTTGCTGTGATTTTTCAAAGCAGCTGGAGGAAGTGACGTCTCCAGCTCGCCGCGATTTTCGCTTGCATTTTGGCTGCCCAAATTGCATTAAGGTGTTTAGGAGGTCTCCAACCATGCGGATATGCTAGGTTGTAACCAAGTTGGAAACAACTTAAAAGGCACATTCGGAGCAGCACCCCAGAGGAGCAGATTTTAACAACAGGGAAATCCTCTTCACAATGTTGTACTTGTAGCTTTATCTTTAATGCCGAATGCCAGCTGGACACAGGTGTGCTGGGCGCGGGGGTGTCTATGCAGAAGGGGCCTGGGATCAAACCCGGCGCAGTGGGATCAGCCCCAGTTTATGCATGGGAAGACACATTTTTTCCGAACTTCACCCAGTGGTCAGCTCACACTGGGAGAATTGTGATCACTAGGGCTTGTTATCCAGCTGTCGTCACAGCGCGCGTTGATCTTATTCTTAGTAATGGCTAATCTCTTCTGTGTGCTTACATCCAGATATGGAGGACGCGTTTGGTTTTTGGGGTTTTTTTTGATAGGATTTATTCGGAATTAGAGACAAATGCCGACCAGGCTTTGGCAGGCTTCGCTGTGGCTTTCTTACTGAAAATTGTTGCTTTACCATTCTTGGCTTGGCATTTCTGATCTTAATCTGTGATGGACAGAAGATTTCAGCATCTCTGAGTGGATTAGAGACGTGATAGGGCCCTGCTAAATGTCCCGTTATCTCATCTGAGTGACGGCACGTCAAGAGGCCCAGAGTTGCTGTTTCGAACAAAAAAAATCTCACCGTCTTGTTGTTCTTAGGAAGTTTGTTGTTCTTTTAATGTCCTTGAGGAGCTGTGGTGACTTGCTGATGTGAAAGTTTTATGAAGCACTGCCTTTCGTGAATGCTGATGTGAGAAAACTAATTTGATGGATTTTTCTCATCATCTTCCCTTGTGCACATGTCCATGCAGTCCTAAGCCTCGGAGTCACCCGTTGCATACAAAATAAATGTCTTCCTTTCTTCTGAATTATTTCTCCTAGGCTTGCCTTGTGGCTGTGAATCACAAAATACTTTGACACCACAGTTTTATAGTTTTGAGATTCCCCAGATTACAGCAGTCAATGTATGAGGGTTTTATATTTTTTTCACAAGAGAAGACAGCCTGTTATCTCCCTGTAGCATTTTTACTCTTTCTATATAACATTTTGGAAGATACAAGGTGGAGACTTCAGATGCTGCTTTCAAAACCCTTAAAGTATTTATCAAGAATAAAACAGAATGTTCCAAGAAAACTGAAATATTGTATTTATTGTGAGAGGATAAAGTGAGAAAATTTTCTCCTTTCCTCATAAGCAGGGAAGAGGACAAAGAAATGGAGAAAGAAGTAATAATTCTTACTTGCTCATTGCTTTTTTCTGGAGGAATTACATATAAGCTTTATCTAATGCTGAAAGAGAAACATTCGTGGAAGTCTCTTTGTAATGGAGTGGCAAGCTGGCCTCACCTTTGAGAAGGTATATGTTTGACTGACCTTTTAAAAATGAAAACTGACTCGGCAAACCTTGTAGCTCCTGTCTGCAAGACGTTAACTGCTCCCGTAGCATACCTTGACCTTCGATTGCTGAGTCTAAAACTGTATTCATTTGTGAAGCTCGGCATCCTTAAGCTCAACAACCTGATCACGCATCTCTTCTCCTTGAGGAGTCTCTTTTGTTCTTGCTGAGTTAGAGGGGACTCGATCTGGGGAGCCGGAGGGCACTGCCTGTATTATTTGTATGTTGGGTATTTTCTGTTTTTTTCTGTATTTTCAGTGGTTTTTGGTGGGTGCCCGGCGGAGGAAGGCGGCCGGGCCCCGGCAGGTGGCAGCCGAGCCCCGCTTCCCCGCCCGGCTCCGCTCTCGCTGCCGGGGACCGGGCGGGGCAGGAACCAAAGGAGAGGGACTTTTACGTGATCCAAAAGAAATCAAATTACCATCTGAAGATTTTGAACCTTAGCCTGGAGGAAGGGCACAGCAGGAGCTGGAAATGAGGATAGGGTCAATGCCATTCTGCACAGAAGGGCTGCATCCCCTTGCTGGTGGGGATGCTCGCTTTTGGACTGTGCTGTCTTCTGCACCATACACCGCTCATACAAATTGGTGGGCTTACATTTTTTTTTTTCTTGCTGTCATTACAGCATTATAGTGAATTAAAATCCTACATGAACCTTTGTTTTAATATAGGCACAATTTTTGTTTTCATGCCACGTCAGAATACTAATGAATTGAATGTGCTGCCTATTGCATTGAATGCTGCCGGGGAAAAAATGCTATAGTTGGGTAAATATATGTTGAATCAAGCAAGGGACAGTTTGGTGGGAAGGAGAAGAAATAGCCAAGGGGTGCGTTTCAGTGCAAGACGTTTCAGAGGTGAGGCTGAAATCCATGGAGTTAGGTGGAACAGAAACATTGAGTTGCAAGAAGGAAGCATTTGTAAAGCGATTGTGGCAACAGGTTGTGTCTGAATTCAGGACGCTCCAGGGATGTGGTGGGATGATATTTTTATATTGCTGCCACCACCACCAAAACCTGCTAAGCCATTTCAGTGTAATCTTTATTTCACAGATTTGGCATGATTTTGCGAGGCAGAGTGAATTACTTGGGCTGGAAAAAGTAGATGTTGTTGCTATGTGTGATTATTTGCATTTTGGGCAGGTTTCTTACTAGCACTTGGCTTAAAGATATCACTGGATAATTACACAGTGCCACCAACAGTCATGATTTCAGTCTCTGCTTTCTGGTTTGCACAAGTGAGTCTCTTCTGATGAACTGAGCCTGAGCCATCCTTCCTCTGCCCGTCTACAACTTCACCACAGCTCTCATCCTGCCTAAATATACTCAGTTTTTCCAGCTGAGTTTGCTTTCTAGTTGCATTAGAAAGTCTGAGGTGAATGAAAGAACGTGGCCTGATAGCTGTGGAAACACACTTTTTTAGTTGTAAAAGCCTGTGTGGTTTGTAGAGCAGTTGTAGTCGTGGACTTCCTTCATTTGAGGCAACAAATAGAGAGTTCAAAGCACTGTGTTGAGACAACTGACTCTTTGCAACAAGAACTGTCCCAGTGAGACACCTCTCCAGTTGCTTTCCAGAAGCTAAAGGGATTTAGGTTAGTTGCCACAGAGCAGTTACCTAGTATTGTATACACAAATGGGGAGGAAAAGTCTGTTAACTGGACAGCACAATGACCTTGAACTCCTTTATTCTGTCCTGACAGATCTTAATGCTCTGTCATTTTCTGTTGGTGGAAAGAGATGTGTGGTTCTGGGAGGCAAAGGAAGGGAAAAATGACGTAGCTTCACCCTGCCAGGGCACAGCAGCCAAGGAAGGACACGCTTGTCAAAAGGCTTCTTGCAGCACTGCTCTACACATGTAGTTAATGTTAAAACCGCACTAACGAATCTTGACTGTCCCTTCCTAGCTGCTTGAGCGGCTAATATGATGTACAATGTGATGCCTGAGCATGAAGCTCAGCTTTCCAATGCCACGCAGAAAGACATCTGACTGCCCTTGGCAGGGGGTGGCAGCAGCAACACCGCGGCAGAGCCTCCCCAGACCCTGCTCAGCCAGCTGCCCTCAAGAGCAGAGTCACCGCCTGTGTACAAAGGGTGGCTGTAGCCCACCAGAGCAACTCCTCCTGCCTGGGGCTTCCTCCTGGCCCCTCTCCTTCCCACGCATCTCTCAGGCCCAGGCTGGAGGAATTGCTGTCTACTGTTTCCCCACTGCAGCCCTCTGCCGAGGGACTCTCGAGCCCGTTGGCCACTACATAACCAGAAGTGAACCTGTGGCCTGTGGTGTGAGGATGATGGGTCCCATTAAATGACTGGCGTCTGCGTGCAAGCTGGGCCATGTGGTTAGTGGTGCACCATTGCCCAACATCCAACTGGCTGTACTGTATGATACAAAACAGAGCACAGAGCATACAGTGTGGTTTGGTCCACGTGAAGAGACCCTGAGTAGCTCCTTCAGGAAGGTCTGGGGGCTACCAAGCTCAACAGTGTGGGCTCTGCGATCCTCCAGTTGTTTTAGTTCGGTTCAGATCATGTTGTAAACCTTTCCCAGGTGTCTCATGCTGTATAGAAAAGGGAACATGTGCTTGATTTTGCAGCAAAATGTGGTCCTTTTGTCTGTCTCATGATTGGTAAAATGGGTACAACATCTGACCACACTTCCCGAGAGCAGAGGCCTTAATAAAAATAATTTCCTTGTTCATTGCTTAGGGGTCAATGCAAATGCCATGTGAATGTGATCTCCTTTTAAGCTTGAAAAGTAAGTGGTTCAATGCTGACTTTTGGAGCAATCGCTGCTGACACGATACCATCAGCTTGCAGAGATGTGGCCAAATCAAGTTCAGGGCAGGTTACAGCAAGCGAAGTCCATCTCTGACAGCTCACCCTGTCTAACCTGGTGGTACTATTGATAAGATGAACCAGGAATTACAGCTTGGTGCCCACTTACAATGCATTGCTCCAATCTAGACACAGCTGCAGAAAGTTCCCTTGTCCACCAAGCCCATAGTGAGAGATGTGAACCCAGCGTGTCTCCTGTTTTTTCTAACCACAGGTGGAGGTGCCTAGAAAAGCCCAGCATTACCACCAGGACAGGCTTTGAATAACGCGGGATGGCAGTTAAACATCTTTCTTCTCTTGGCCACAATGCAACTTGTGGCTTGGGGAGTGCTCTGAACCCTCTCAGCTGGTGGGGGACCTTTAGGAGACCTCCAAACCTCAACAACTCTGCCCAGATATGCCATAAGCCCAGGAATTCCTCCTGTGATGGCTGCTTTGATGAACCAAGCTGAGTTGTTTGATGCAATTGGCTGCTCTGGACAGAAGTCTACACTGTACCAGCACCGTTACAACTGGTAATGATTTATTACTGCCCTGTCTTGCAAGGAGTCTGGTAAGAGAAGCCAAAAATTGCAGGGATTATGAAGGCTTTCTTCCTCCTGGTCTCCTACTGATTGTCCCTTGTGTGATGCTGCATCTTACGGTGAGTTTGTATTTTCTGTCCACCATTGCAGTGATCACTACTGTGGAACATAGGTTAAAAAGGCAAGAAATGCAAGTACAGTTTGAACTCACTTATGATTGTTGCCAGTAGAGGAATCCCTGGAAAGGCAAGTTTGGCACGCTGGTTGTGCAGAAGACATCAGAGATCTTCTTGATAGCTCTTCTACCGAGAAAAGATATGGCAGGAATAAGGACAGTCTCTATTGAGCCATTATTTTATAGTTCGGCTCTCTAGTAATGATCATTTAAAAAGATGCAAACAGAAGAGGAAGAAAGAGCCTCCTTTCCCCTTTCTACCTTCACTGTACTAACTCCTTTTTGTCATGGCAATAGGTGGAAACCTTAAGCTTTAAACACTTTCCAATGGAAAGCAAATGTGAACCTCCTGGTTTAGTGTCACTTTGCTAGGATTTGTACTAGGCAGAAAAGGAGACAAGATACACATAGTTGAAAAATAGTTTCCTTCTCAATGGCTGGAGTTATTTGTGCAAAACAGGGGCGTAATTTTTCTCTCTACTTTTCAGTCTCAGGATGCGAGGTTGGGGTGAGGGGGAGTCAACTGGCTGAACTAAGGACAGAATTATTAATTTTACAGAGAATGAGTAATCTTTCCCCTCATCCTTTTTCATAGTGGGCCCAGCAAAAAATAAGTAAGATGGGAGCTAAAAATGCTTACACATTTTTCTTGTGGTCGTCCTTATCTGGATTATCACAACACTCAAGGGAGTCGCAGCTGGATCTTTCACAAGCCAAGTGGGATGCGTCAAAGGGTGACTTTGGCCGGGAGTGCCCAGCAGCCGAGTGTCCCCTGCTGCTTTGCCCAAGGCGAGAGCACATGGTCCAGGATGGGAAACAAAAGACCCCGCCGTGTACAGCCAGCAAACAAGTTCAGGCTGGTTTCTGCGCACTCACACGAGCAGCTGATGAACAGTTTTCATCTGCCCCCTCCCTGCACTCACTACTGATGTTTCACCTCTGACTTATTGAATCCTTTTTCCCCTTCCTCCCAGGCTTGCTACTAAGCTGGGGTAGGCGGCTTGGGAAGTCTGTCGTAAAGCGGGGCAGTTTGCCTGCAGACGGGCGTCGAGCAGCTCCCTGTCCTGAAGGGTGGGGGACCATCGCCTCTCCTGCCTCCTTCTACCGCCATCAGGCAAGCCTTTCCCTGAAGGTGGGCTACAACCAGAAATGTCTGAAAGCTCTTAGCATGGGGTCTGTGGTTGACTTCTAAAACTCCATACGTGCATCAGAAAACAAAAGGAAAATAAATCTGATGCTCCTTCTGGAACACACAAAAGAATTTGGGACTCTCATCTGGAGTCAAAGTTGGTCTTGTGAAATTTGGGCTGTTTGGTGAAAAATACCGGATGGCTCCACCTTGTGATGCTGATTGAGGAAAGTTGTGGGATTGGGGATGATTTTTCAAAGCAAGTACTTTTGCTTTGGCTCAATCCACAGACAGGTCTCTGGGTTTAAATTAGACAGCAGCCACCCATCTCGTAGTAAACAGCACGTGTAGATCACTGATATAAAATTCAAGTTTGGTAGTTTGAATATTTTTTTAAACTCAAGGTTACTCTTATAATTTCCCTGGCCAGTCAGATACATATGATTTCCACCCCCCCTTTGCAACCTAGACCACTTCTCCAAACATTTACAAGATTAATTCTTGTGTAGATTGGTTGTTCATCAAAGCAGATTGAAGCCTGAGGCAGGTGCCGCCACGCTGGCCCGGTGTGGATGGAGCTGGCACAGGCAGTGCAGGAGGTGGCATCGCTACATCCCCAAAAGCCAAAGCACATCCGGACAGAGCAGTGTCCAGTGTTCCCTGCTGGGATGGGCGAGGAATCCAGTTCTCCCTTACACGAAGGTCCCTGCACCTTATGGTGGTTTAGTAAAGCACTTCAGGGACTCTCAGGGACGAGTTTCATCCCCTTTGAGATTCTCCAGTGACAGCAGAGGAAATAAATCCTGCTAGGTTTGGTTTGCACAGGAAGGTATGCAGGAGCAGTTGATCAGAATTAATTTCCTGACCACGTAAGTGCAGGAACAGGCGAGTCCACGTGTGCCATTCGGGTAAAGCCACATTATTCTTTAATTCCTGTCAGCTTTCGCAGGTGGACATGTCCGCGAGGGGCTGATGGCCACATGGCAAGGTGAGCCAGGGACTCTCGCACTGCCAGAAGGAGGGGATACCTCTGCCTTTTCTAGGCCCTTTCTTTTCACAACCCATACTTTCTTTAACCAAGTGTAAAAAAACCCAAAAAACAAAAAAAGACCAAACAGCCCCAAAATGAAAAAATAACCCCAAATCTTCTCCCTGGAAACATGCGAATAAACAGGGAAATATAAAATAAGTGAAAGGCAACCAAAGCAGCCTTTCTGGAGACTGATTTCTAATGCCACCGACAAAAAATCAGCAGCAACACCCCCTCCCGCACAGGTAGGGATGGTGCCAGGCTGAACCCGCAGCCTTGCATTTCATCCCGGCTGTGCTGCCGGCAGGAACCTCGCGGCAGAGAAGGGCTGGGCAGAAGAGGCAAGCGGTGCTGCTGGTCGCCTGTAAGGTGAGTGGGTGGCTAATTCTGTGTGAAAACCTGCTGCCGTTTCTGCTCCCTGATCGCACCCCCGCGCACGCTGCTGCCATCGCCTGCCGGCTCCTGCCTCTTACCCCGGAGGCCCTGCAGAGGCTGGCATTGGCATCATCATCAACACTTGCTCCCTTTGCACAATGTGTGGCTTGAGGGACTTTCACATGCCCAGACACCCACCTAAGGGTATTGCAAAGAATCCACTGGTAAAATGCAGCTGGCAAAACAATAAACTCTTTGGCAAAAGCCTTCTCTGCTTTTCCTTCCCCTGCACCTGGTCCATTAGCATCCCTTCCTCCTACGGCAGCTTTGCGATCTGCCCCAAAAAGCAGTATAGTTGAGGCATTTGGGATCAAGAGGGGCTCCAAGGTTTCTGCCAAAGGCCATTTCTCATGAAGACCATTAAGGCAGCCAGCCCCTCACGTTCAGAGAGACGCCCAGCCAGCACTGCTGGCTCTGCTGTGCCTGAGAACTGCAGCAATGTGACATGGCAAAACCTAAAGAGAATGGGCCCGACGCCATGTAACACTTCACTGGCCAAAACCAGCCCAATTTCTTCGATCCTCCGCACGTCTGGGAACGCAAGGTCCCTGTGTGCTTGTGCCAAGGCAAACCTGGCTGAAACAGAAAACCAGCTGTATGGGTACGGGGGCACCCCCTGCCTGAGATTCCCCCTGCCGCCCTCCATGACACTCCGACTGTGCAGTGCGGGCAGGCCAGGACTCGGTGCCAGGCCATGGCGTGTCCCCCATGCCGTGCCTACACAACTCCGGTGATGTTTGTGGAGGAGCAGGTGTAGGTGGATCCCGGGAGCCATTAGGAAGCTGTGATGAGGAAGGATCTTGTGTGAGCATCCTTCCCTTCCTGCCCTGGCTCCCAGCGGACTTACCACCCACCTCATGTCTGCTCGGTCGCCACCAATTCCCTGTTCCTCTGTGCTCGACAGCCTCCTGCCCTTCACCTGCAGCATTTCTCACTGGATGCCTGCTCCCTCCATGCCCTGGGTGAGTTTGCTGGCCCTTCCGGAGGTGACAGCCGACCCAAGGGGCACTGGTTATTTTCAAGTTTGGAATCTGACACCACAGACATGCATGTCCGCCAGCAGCCTCAGCAAGCACAGATGGGTTACAGGTGCAAAGAGAAGGGCTCCTTCTTCCAAGCTCTGAAGTTAAGGGACAGGTGCCCCCCTGTCTTTTAGCTGTTCTGAATAATAAAATCCGTTCTTCACCTGTCCTAGCCATCATTCAGTGCTCCTGGCATTTCACGTCCATACGGCTTTGCTTCCTCCTGCCTCTATCCCAACCCACTGTCCAACTAATTCTGCTTTTTGCTGAAATATTTGTCTCTTGGGCAATTAGCAGCTTCATCCTCTCAGTGTGGCAGTAGCCCTGCAACCAGCGAGAGGGATGTGCTTGGAGAAAAGGCTAGCTCCATTTTAGCAGGTGTTGGACACCCTGTGTGCACAAGAGCTGCTGCTGAGGGAGGCACCATGCCAAGAGTTAGTCATGGGAAAGAAGGAAACTAAATCATGTTTTTGTACAACATATTACTTTTTATTGTGAGTACACATGTGGGTGGGTGTGTGAGAGCCTATGAAGCCCTTTGGAGGAGGTGCTGTGGCGACCGGTGGCAGGGATTGCTGCTCTCTTGCTTTTCCCATTCATCCCGCCTCTCTTTTCCTGCTCCCTCTGTCATTTTCTCTCCCTCAGTTAATTTTGTGCCAATTCAGCTCTTCTTGACCGGAGCTCAGGCTGCAGTTTTAGCAGGACCTGCTAGTGCCGGCAGGGAAACACATCGATCTTTCCTCCTGCTGTTTTCCCTTTTCCTTCTTCTTGGATCAACTTGCCCAACAATACCCACTTATCGGCAACAGAAAACCCACCTTTTTGGTGACAGCTCACAGCTCCGGTCATCTCCCAGCCCCACGACAGCAGCTGGGACCTGCCAGTACTTCAGCAAAGGCAAATTCAATCAGTGAGAGATGTTCAGGAGGGGCCTTCAGCAGTGCTGGGGGATTTGAGAATGAGGAGCTGGGATTGGGCTCTGGCCATGCTCCCAGCCCCGTGCTGGTGATGATGTGGAGGTTGAGACTGAGCCGTGGCTTGGATGCAGTGGTTTTGTTGTGGCTGTAGAGACTCCTGTCCTTTCCCTATGTCTTGCAGCACCAGCCATGCCTGCCCTCGTGTTGGGATCCATTCCTGCTTTGGTAGACCCTACGGGAAGGGAGTACTGTCACCTTGATTTCTCCGTGGGTGGTTGAGAGTTTCCCAAAAACCCTGTGTATTTCTCTCCTTCTGATGATCTTGTACCAGGTGCATCCTGGGGGCACCATGGTGGTTGCTGAAGCCATGTCCCACAAGCTCCCTCCCTTCTCCCTCCTGTCTGCAGCTTTCAAGAGAGCTGTGCATATCTCCTTGTTCTTCATTCCCCAGACACTGGCAGGGGGCTGGGAATGCGTGGGGACATCCACATGAGCGGGATGAGATGTCACACCTCTGTGGGAAAGGGGCACCAACCCCAACAGCTCGGGAGCTGCTGGCGCAACCGCTGCAGAGGTGGCTGGTGCAAAACCCCGAGGTGTGGGGACAAAATCCTGCCTGCTGAAATGCAGGTCTGGGGTGGCTGCGGCATTCCAGGAGCCGAGCTGCTGCTCCTCAGCATCCCCGCCTGCCCCCTCGGCCAGGCCTCGGCTCCTCTAGCAGCACCCATGGGCCAGGTCACCGGAGGGGAGCTGCTGGCCAAAAGCAGTTTCTCCTCTCTTCTGCTGTACTGGGGCAGCGGCCACGGGATGGCAAAAGCTCCTTGGAGCAGCTAGACAATAGCAGAGTGAGTTTGTCATGTTTTTTTATTTATTGGTAATTTTAGCCGTGACATCACTGATGAAGTTGAATACTTCAGTTTAAATCATCTTTTTAACAATAAAAGTGAAGCTTATTTCCCACAGAATTTCCCTTTTGTTC
Source organism: Burhinus bistriatus (assembly GCA_013397275.1). Classification (NCBI taxonomy): domain Eukaryota; kingdom Metazoa; phylum Chordata; class Aves; order Charadriiformes; family Burhinidae; genus Burhinus; species Burhinus bistriatus. The sequence continues at coordinate 83,573 of VYXH01010509.1, forward strand.
TTTGCTTAAATACTCCTGCTTAAAACACCCTTTGGCTGTTATTAATTACATCCACAGTTTTCTAAACAACTTAATCTGTGGAAATTGGAGTTTGCAAGGAGGGCCATGATCTAGTACATCTGAGAGTAATATTCCTGTCCCTTTTAAACATAACTAATTTGCACTGATTCTTACAGCAGTACGAAAACAAAATGCAAGATGTACAGCAGAGGATAAAAATACACATCAATGAAGCCAAGTAAACCAAGGGCTGCGGGCTTTGCCCTTCCCCTGTCTCCTGGGAAGGGCTGGGTGGCAAGGCTCGCAAACATAGGTGTGGGCAGAAGGGCACAACAATAGTCCTCTGTATTTTATATGGGCAGAAGGACACAATAATTGTCCTCTGTATTTTAAAAGCACACTGTCACCACAGCATTAGATACTGTCACCCACCATTAGAAAGGGGCTAAATTGCTATTTCTGCTCTCAAGCCACTTTGCTTGGCATATTTGCTTTCAATGCATCGAAGAGTCCTTCATGTCCAATGCATAAGCAATCAAACAATCTGGCCAGCCCCCCAAATAGGGACAAATTCATTATTTTATTAAGCAAATCAATTTAAAACTGAAGGGAAAGATGGTCGTTCACCTGTCTGAAAACACTGCTTTTCCAAAACAAGCATGTAAGGTCTCCCCTAGGACAGCATACCAGGCCGCTGCAAGGGTGTTACTATTTAAAGTCACTTTTGCAACAGAAACTGCAATTCTTGCTTCTTCAAAGGAAGGGAATCAGTACTCCAGCTTTTCCAGGCTACAGAAATCAGCACCTTATCCTGCAGAGCTGCTGGCACCGTAGTAGGGGAGTCCCCATCTATATATTCTCTGGGCTACAAAGGTGTTAGAGCCAACGTGGTTTTGGTATTTATTTTTGATCAAAGCTACTCACTGGGGTTTTCAGCCCTCAGTCACTGACAGAGGTCAATGAGGTAGTGGCTCTGGAAGGCACGTAGCTGGCGCAGATGATGTTGAAGGGCCCATGTGGTTTCTCAGTGGCTTTTCTTCATCTGCGTCAGGTGAAGGGAAACTCCCAGCGGGTGCAAGTGCTCACATCCACAGCTTTTGGGACAATCACCTATTTCAGCTAGTTTGCTTCCTTTTTTTGCTCCCTGATCATATCTCAGAGTGAGCTGAACAGGATGTTGGCTTTGCGGTGTGTGAAAGAAGGTCACCATGAAGGCTTTTCCCTTGAAATCGCTCAATACCCTCTGAGGGCGAACTGTGGGGAGGGGTTTGAGGTGCTGGTGGCACCCGGTGCTTACAGCATCCATCCCGCAGCACGCTGCTGGCTGCGGTACTCCGCCAGGTACTGCTGAGGACACTGGTAGCTGATGCTTTCCAAAGCCACCCATGTTTGGGTGTGGACGAACTTGTCCTCAAGCTGTCTTCTCTTCCCATAAGGATTTGGCCAGTGCAGGCCAGCCGCTTTCCCCACCAAGCCCGATTCCATTTATCATGCTGTGCGGGACTGCCAATGGCAGCTGGTTGACATGACAACTGCATTTCCCAGCACTTGAACTAGTGTTTCCCGTTGCTCATCTTTCATTCCTGTAATCCCGAGTGGAGGCTTTTGCTCTGTTTTTGTTTTATTTTCCTCTTGAGGAAGAAACAAACACATTTCTTAATTTCCTGCTTGGAGCAAAGTGGCTGAGCCAGAACCAAAACCTCCTCCGGGTGCCTGCTTGGGGTGAAGGTGGGGGGAGCAGGCAGTGCTGGGTGGCTGCAGAGCATCGCCTCAGTTCCCTCTGCTCCTAAATTCACCTTCCTCCATGCCTTGGACAGGACGTTGCACAGTCAGTGGCCATCCCTGCTCTTACGCTCCCGATCTTCCAGCAGTTTTTCCTTGAACTCTTAAACCCGGAATGCTCTGCGTAGCTGCAGCCACTGCCAGCAGCTGGCCAGCCCTGTGAACGCCACTTCCAACCAGCCCTCTGGAGTCCTTTTCTCCCTCCAAGCCCTTGCGCATCTCAAGTTTTCCATTAAAGCCTCCTCATCTCCCTGATACACCATAAGCTTTGCCGGGTCCCCAGCATGGTGCAGGGCTGGCACCTCAGGGACCCTCTGGCCTCTTGCTGGCTCCAGGGAAGGCACTGGCTGCTGCGGCCAGTAGGGATGTTTGCTGGCTTTGCAGGCAAGCAAATTTCAGTCTGCTCCTTTTGGAGGGGCCTTAGCCCCACCGGCTCTTACACATCCTGGCCATGGGCATCACAGTGCACACCAAGTGCTGGTGAGGGCGATGCCGTGAGGGAGCTGCACCATCCGCTGGAGCTCTCCTCACTGGCAGTCTTTCAGCTGTATGAGGGGACACCAATGGCTGGAGGAGGCAGGGCATGGTGGCCAAACCATTGCAATTGCATTTGTTTCCCCTGCCCAGAGATACTTCAGGCTGAGATGAATGATTTCAGCCCACGGAGGGACACAGGCAAGGGGTTGGAGAGAAGTTGTACCTTTTATAACACTAACTTGCAGTGTTTCAGGAAAAAAGGGCAAACAAGCTCTCAGGTCCCTGACCCTGGGGCTGCAGGTAGCAATGGTTGTCCTGCAGCACATGAGAAATCCCCCAAACATCCCAGGGAACTTCTTTGGCAGGTCTTGGGGAGCTGAGCTTAGCATCACCCTGCTTTCCCTGGTTGTTCATTCCCTGCTTTGAGCTGTCCCAGGCACTTGCGCGGTCAAACAGCTCATGATATCCTGCCTCCCAGATTTCACCTCGTTTATTTTGCATCCCATGTTCCCTGCTTGAGGCTTTGTGTCACCTGGCCAGCAGCCGGGCAGGGCCAGGGCAGGGGTGATGCAAGGACAGGAGCAAGTGGGGCCACCCTTGCCCCAGTATAATCCTTACTGAAGCCTTTAATGAGCCAGTGCAGGCAGCAGATCTGACAAAAAAGCTTTTCTGTTTGTTCTTTTAAAGCTCTGCTTAATTTTATTTTATATTTTGCTAAATTCTACCTACTCAGACTGGTTCTCCATGGATCAGACAGCAATGCTGCCATGAGTGCACAGTGGGGCGGCTTCTCTCAGAGCTCTCCTGTCAAGAGGGAGAGGCCAGGGGATCATAACACCGGGTGGAAACCCAGTTTATTAAGGAAATGCTAATATTTTCATCACCAACCAAACTTCCTACCTGCAGACCAATGGATGACAGCACCATGAAGCCTTTGCAGCTTCATTTTCCCCTGCCCCCATCCAACAGAAACAGACTAGCAAATGCAATTCCTCAAGTGGTACTAATGTAGTAAAACACGTAGGTCCTCAAATGCAAGGACAGGGAACATGGGACAGGGAGGACAGCCAACAATAACCTGGAGGTCTTTTCCTGGCCACAAGTGAGCTTAGGCCTGAAGCAGTGCTTCTCCTCCTCCCAAATGACGAGTGACCGGGACCAGCTCTTCCTGGGCTTTGCTTGATGCAATCACACCTAGAGAAGTCAGAAACGGCTGGGGCCATGAGGACTGGACTTTATTAGGGCCTCTTGGGGAGGTTCCCGCTTAAACAAGGCAAGGGCCGGCTGAGTCACAGCTGCGGGAGAGGCTGCAGCCAGCAGATAAAAGGTCTGCATCACAGGAGCTGTCAGAATGAGTGTTAAATTAAGTGTAAGAGAGACATGCTGTGCTTCAGGCTCAATTTACTGTTCCTTTTCACCATGAAAGCTCACACTCATGTTTTTACTATGCCCCCTTCTTTTTAACTCAGCTCTGACTATCACTGGCTCTTTAGCAGCGATATCTGCCTGGGGTTCAGCCCACGTCCATGCGTGGGCAGCTCTTTCAGGGCTGTGGTTGGAGTCGTGAACTTCAAAAGGACAACCACATGCAACAACCTATTTCACCAACTGAGTAAGCAGAGCTCGGGCTGCAGGAGCCTTTGAAGTGGGGGTAGCCATCAGCTATGGCGGCGGTTGGAAGCCCAAAAGCCATGTAAAAGGAAGCTGAACTGCAAGTAGAATTGGGGTTCATGGCTGTAACTTGAGGGAGAGGTTTTATTAGGGCATTACACTGCTGTCCACTTCTAGGAGTTTTTGTACTTGCAAAGCGAATTTACCAGTAAAATCCTGTGCAATGACTTTTTTCCTATTGCTCTTGGAAACTTCACCTTTCACTGCTTCTTTCTGCCCATTGCTCATCAAGCACCTCAGTGGCACACAGCGCTCCGGGTGGTCTCAATGAACCCTTTTCCCCTCCCTCAAATTTTCCCTGAATTGCTGCGGCTGGTGGTTCACACAGCTGCTCCTTCTTAATCACCCAGAAGTTTTCAAGGGACCCAGCTTGCTAAGAAAGACCTGAATTTCTGACACAGAGGAAAAATTTGAAGGTGAGGAAGGGCACTTTCCCAACCACTTTCATTTATCATTGAAATGGGGGCAGAAAGGCACCCCCCTTCTTTTTTTCCACATGAAGATTATCTCTGAACACAGGAACAGGCTCCCCTGGATCAGTTCCCTGATGGGGTTCAACACTTGGCTCTATAACCAATCATGCTGGTGTTGCAGAGGTGGCGGTGTGCTGGGACGAAGCTGAAGGAAGGAATGGTTGGAGATGTAAGGGGGAAGCAATGACTCCATGAACATCGCCATTGCTAGTGAGGACCTTGAATCAGGAGATGATGGTCTCAGCCTTCTGCCCAGAGATCTAGTGCACAGGGTATAGAAATAAAGCCACAGAGCTGGATCTTTTTCCCCTGAGGACCCCCGTTGCGAAGCCCTTCCCCAACACCCCCTCAGGTGGCTCTGCTGCTGGGGATGTCCCCCTGTAGCGTGAGGTGCTGGAGCTCATGCCGCTGGGTCACAAAGCCCCGCTCACAGCAAATCCAAAACACAAATAAGCATGGACCGAGACAGCCTGACCTCACTGACATCTGTGTTTTCCCTCTTGATGCCACTAATGAAACAGCTCTTCAGCTAGCAAATATAAGAACACTTTGCCTATTTTGGACAGTGCTGGATTTTCTCAGGATATGGGTCTCCAAACTGCAAGAAAAGACACACAGCCATGTTTGTTCCTGCTGATTCTGACCTAGGCTTTGTCCAGCTACCTCCACAGTCACATTTTCACTGGCAAGCACAAATCCCATCGATTCACCAGTGTTACAGACCCATCACTTGCAGCAACAAGAGACGGGTGCTCAGAGAGGACATGGGTGTTCTTCCTCCACGCCATAAACCACCCTGCTGGATATCCTCTGTCCTTTTACATTGCTGCCCCTGCCACAAAGGGATAGCTAAATATTACAGCTTCCTGAAGGTACATGTGGCTCCTCCAGTATCTCACCTAGCTATAAAACTGCTCATTCAGCAAGATAAACAATGCTAGATCTCATTATGAGAGGCACAGGGAGGAATACTAATAGCTGAGTTTACCTGACCCTTCCTCTTATCAAGTCTTCTTTAAAGCTGCTGATAACATTGACAAGTGGTACGGGCAGAAAGTTTCTGTCGGGTGTCTGCCCGTGGCCTGTGTTGTCTCAGGAAAATTTCAGCAAAAACAACTCAGCTATTTCTCCAAACCTGACTAAGGGAAACAAGCTTCGTTAATGTAAAAAGAAAACCACATCCTCTTTCAGTAAGATTTTCTAACACAGCCCTGTGCTGAAGCAGGGACTTGAGACAGGAGGCCAGTCTGCCTACTACTCTCTGCTCCATGTCTGTTCAGATTATAATCCTGTTAGTAAAAACACAGAGCGCTGCCGTCTTGGTTCCTACATCTCCCTTAACACAGGCAGGCGATGTCCCGAAAGCATGTGCCATCTTTGGATGGAGCAGAGCTTTCCCAGGAATTGTTCCTCCCAGCTACAGGATACTGTTACATTACAGGCATTAATTTAACTGTTCTCTATATTACTATAATTATTACATGGTGTAATAATAATAATAATAATGACGATGATGTTGAGAGAGACTGTCCCTAGCGCGTTCAGGGCTCCCAGTATATTTGTGTTCAAGTGTAGGAGCTGGGTGTGTGTTAGTAGAGGGAATAGAGGGGTTAAAACAAAAATCAGGAGGCCTGGGAAAAAAATCAGTGGTAGAAATTTGGGGAGCAGAAGATAATAAACAGGATCCAAAAAGAGGGAAGGATAGGGCTTGGGAGGGAGAGGACGGTGCAGGACTCAGTGACAAAACAAGAAAAAGGATTTAAACCCGTCTTCGCATGCTTTGCCAACTGACAGGGCACTGCAGTTCATCTCCCCACCCTGCCTCAGCTGAAGCAGTCCAGAGCCTTCTCGCGCATATCGGCAGCCTTGTCACCCCGGGGCTGCTGTGCCGAGCAGAGAAAGAGCAGAGCACTGCCGGCACGGCACGTCTGCCCAGCCGCTGAGGGCTGGAACAGGGCTGTGGGCTCTGGCCCGGGGCCAGCCGGGGAGCCTCTCCGGCAAACAACGCCCAGGAGCTGCTTTGAGTGTCGATTTTGGCTATCTCAGATGGGATGGCGAGCAGCAGGCCTGCGGGCTTTGTCTGAAGCAAGATTGCAGATGCTAGTCTGTGCTGGTAGCTCCTAGGCTTCATATGTCCATCTTGTAAAACACGCCGAGGATTTTCCCAGATAAAAAAAGGGCGCTTCACTTGGCAGACAGTTACATCTGCAAATATATGTGAATGAAAACATCCTGAGAGCGCTGCCCTTGAAGCAAAATGCCTGAAAGCCCAAAAACATAAACAGAAGAGAACGGAGAGTGCCGCGATAGTGGTGCATCCCTATCGCCTGCCTCCTCCCTGCCTGCAACCACTGTCCTGCCCCGGCCCCGAAGCCCTGCAGAAGAAACGAGCGCTGAGCCAGCCACCTTCGGTGCAGAAACCCGGGGGAGCGGGAAGGAGCAGAGTGATGGCTCTGCATGGCCTGGCCCTGCCAGGCAGGGTGCGGCGTGGTGCGGGGACTTGCTGCCTGGCACTGTGCCATGCCCTTTTAAAACTGTCATCCCGTTTTCCAGCGGGAACCCCAGGCCTTCTTCATCAAAGCATAAACACGGAGCAACGCCTGCACATTGATTGCACGTTTGTTTGTTTTAAGACCCAAAGTTTATATAGTTTAAATCTTCCGTGTACTGCTTTCCCCGGTGCCTCTGCAGCCCAGTAACTTGTATGTGACAGACAGAAATAAGCAGCAGAGCACTTTAGCATGATCTAACAGCGGAGTTATTTGATCTGGGGGTTGGTATGCACTGAAAATACCAGTGGTTAATGTAGTGCAAACATGGCACAGCAGCTCTTTGCCTCCTCGCTCGTGCAGGAGTCAATGCTTCACAAAGCTGAAGAGGATGCTCTCCTTCGCAGCACCTGTCCCACTGATCCAGTGACCAGCCTTGTTTTCCACACCCATCCACCAAAACGCAGCCATCAGTATATGGACATTTCTAGCCTTCATTTTAAAAAAATCTTCATCAGAAAACAGAAAAAATCCACATGGGAAGCTCAACTTCAATCTCCGTTTTTGACTATTAACCTGACTTTAAATTTCCATGTCTTTAAACATTTGCTTGAGCTACTGCTACAATTTTCTAATACAGTGCATAAATTCAAAGACTATTTCTGTTCTTGTCTGAAGTTTTAACTTTTTCTCCATTTGGACTGAACATACTTTATCACATCCTGTAAACCCCAAGGACGCTCCAGTGAAGAGAGAGCACTGTCAATGTGAAAAGTAGTGATATTTTCTCAGTTTCAGACCCCTCATCTGCACCGGATTCTTACCCAGATCAGACACGTTTTTTTCTATGCACTTAAAGCTCACTAGGGAAAAAAGGAGGGAAAAAAAAAAAGATAAAAAAATGGCTAAATTCTGTAATAAGAAGACAAATCACTCTTGTCAAATTTATTTGTCTCCATAACTGGAAGAAGTACTTTTTACAGGCTTTTTATTTTAGACATGGAAAATCATGATGTGTCTGTCCTCTATGCGCAATGCCCAACAGAAGATTGTGCCATTCACTAAATGCGTCATTTACTGCACGTGCCAGGTTTCTGTTCAAGTTTAATTTACTGCTTCTGAGGGGTTTCAGCCTCTCCCTTTCAGGGTTTATTTAAATCAAGCAGAGATTATTGTTGGCTTTTTCCATTTTAGGCAGCCACCATCACCATAATTTTTTGAGTGGCTCCCATATAAAAACTCATAACAAGAGTGAAGCTCTCAGAGAACTCAATGTAGTATCTGGTATTTTTCCTCTTTCAAAATAACTACTTGGAGGAAAGGTTTTGTTTGGTTTCTTAGGCTTTGTACAGTTACTTTTTTTTTGGGTTGCTTTATTTAGTTTATGTTTTTGTTCCTTGTACTGAGCCAAAATTTTCCTTTTCTCAGATTTACTTGAGTCCTTCTGGCTATCACACTAGTACCACCGTAACCACTCCTCCTTCCTTGGCATTTATATCCTCTAAAGTTTTGCGAATTATCATCACATTCTCTTCTAGAGTTGTCATTCGACCAAATTATACATCTGATTTGTTTAAACATTTTAAGCATGGATTCACCAGGGAAAATTAAACACCCTTTCTGGACTCTTTCTGGACTCCAGGCACCTGTATGCAATGCTCAATATCCCCTTTAGATCAAATCCTTTTAATCTTTGGCTTGCTATCTGCCTCCTGGCAAAAGTGTGTTCAGTCCCTGCCAGTCCTGGACCACTGACCTGACAGAGAGATCCAGTGACAGCTCTCATGACCCACCAAGTACATGGGGGGACGAGCCAGCTCAGTGCACAGCCCAGGATGATGGGCACATTTCAGGTGCAAGAGCAGATGAGGATCAGAGGGTGTACATATCTACGGCAGCAAACGACACCGTGCCCAGCAGATAGAGAAGACCAGACATACAGCAATCACAATTTGTGTGGCTAACTTCACCCTCAGCTGGGCACTCTGCTGGACAGCTGGGGCAGAAGAGACTGATCTTTCAGAGTATCTGCATGCAGGCAGCACCACGTAAGGAGTGAAGGTCACTACAGGACACAGAGAGAGTAGGGACAGTGAATGCCAGAACCTCTGGCACCATCAGGGCCAGGATAACCCTGCCATGAAGCCAAACCAGGGTAATGCTGATGAGGATGTGCCCACAGGAGGCAAACAATCAAGTCAGCAAGAGGGGATTTCCAACGTCTTAGGGAGAAGATTGGTGAAGAGTGGCTAAATATCAGTCTATGGATACAGCAGTGAGAACAGGGGTGCTGGGGAACTGCTGACATCCGTAGCAGGGGGAGTGAACATGGGGTCTCCCAAAGTGCCAGACCCCACTGCTCATACACTGATGTATCCCAAAGATGAACCGCTATGGAAAGACTGAAGACATCTGGATCATGGTGGCATCAGAGAAGGTTGGTTTTCTTCACGACAGCAGAAAAGGCAATAGAGATGCAGACAACGTCCAGGAGACAGATGATGCCCAAGATACGAGGCTGGACAATATTAACCTAAGAGGTGCTCTGAAGACTGGATTGCTGTGAAAAAAGAAACATAGTCACAAAATACAGATTTAATTTTTTTTTTTTCTTATGTTTGGGACAGAATCAAGTGGTGGAAAAAACCTGTCAATTAGTATACCTCTATCTATGTCTGTCACACTGTGTTTTTCTGCCAATGAAAGAGGCCTGGAAGCAGTCTTTGAAATTCCAGCCGTACCTTTACTAACACACCCCAGTAATAACAAACATACCGAAATAAATACCCCTGCAGGCTACTATCCTATCTATGACAGAAACCATTGGAAGATTACTCCCAGAAAATTTCAAGAGAAGAATAGGGTAATTTGCCCACACAAGAAGTTACTTCTAGTCATGGGCTTTCTGAGGTTGCTCTATGCCCTGAAGCTAGTGGGATTTTATCCCTCAAACATGAAAGAGAGAATAAAAGTAGCCACCTCTAATTATCCTCTTTTTTCTCCCCTCTAATCCTATTTAAGACTTAAGCTGACTCTTATTCTCAATAACAGTCTGTGAAACTCTCACAAATAACATTATTCTGTAGTAAATACATTTCCTGTACACATGTAACATTATTCTGTAATAAACACGTCTCCTCTTACCCATTTTAAAACTCATCACCTTTCAGGTTCACTGAGTCCTCATTCAGCATAGAAGCAAGAAGCACCCAACAGAGAACCTTTATAGTTTTCATTATTTTCTGCTTTTCTATTATACACCCTTTTCTGAATGTCTCCCTGTAAACTAAATAATCACGGGGGGGCTTCAGCATAGCAGTCTCTCCCTCCCTTTAATCATATCGGTCCTTCAATTCCCAACCTACCCCCCTCTCTCCAGCATCCATTTTTTTGAAATGAGATCCCCTAGATACTTCAGGCAAAGCTGCCTCCTGACATTACTTACTGGCACCATGCACATTTCTGGAGAAATCAGCTCACAGAGAGCACTTTATCATCAGGCCCTTTAACCAGACATTTAACTCCGACTCTGACAAATGGCTCCCTGCGAGCAGAAGGAGTTGCGGAGTGTCGGCAGCCAAGATGCTGAGCAGTCTCCAGTGCTAACAAATCACCCACAGGCACTTCTCTGATTTACGTGGGCTCCATTAGGAGAGCCCCAGCCAGGAGCTCGTCACTCTTGCTACATTGCCAGCAGCTGGAAAAGTCTCTGGTGTCTGCCGGGCAACTCTGCCACACAAGGACATCTTTCTTTGGGAGGAAATTCGTCTGCTCAGTTTCAGTGTTGCGCTGCAGCAGGGGCAGAGGAAAGTGGAAAGCAGCTCCACTTGAATTTTATGCCTACTTCCTTTGTCCGTGCCTCTGGGTTTATTTCTGGGATGCTCATTCCTGGATTCGTTATTTTGTAGGAACATCAGGCCTGTCTGAGAGAGGCTGCTGCTATGTTCCTCACATAGCATTAAGCACTTGTTCTTTTTTTTCCTCTCATTTGATCCCCCTTTTCTCAGACATAAATCAGAATACTCTGATTTCCCTTCAGAGCTTTCCCCTCTGCTGCTTTTAATATATATCTTAAATCACATTTTAAAATGTTTATTTTCACAATTGTAAATCTTGTTATTAAGGCTGGAAGGCTGAATGTTATGTTAACAAGCCCTACCCACACTAGGGAGAATTTTGGAAATACCAGGCATGGTAGTTGGTTTGAAGTAAACAGATAAACTGAGGCAGAAGAGGAGCCTGCAGTCAGGTTGGTGAATATCAGCATGCTCTGCTGTTGTGCCACACAATTTCCCTGTGGACCATCTTCATCTGGGCACTGCCAAATTCCTGCTCCAGGGACCGTTTAATGCAGCTAAGCTATGTGAAAATGATTGGCAAGATCAAAATGCCAAAGAAACACTTTCCCAGCAGATGGTGATTATTTTCCTCTACTAATTTCTGCCTTTGCGGTCTGTTTGCTTTGAAGCCTGAGGGGTCATGGCAGTGTCCAGTTTTCACTGAGCCTCTTGGACACTCTTGGACAGCACGCTCTCTGTCTAGCACCTCTTCCAGAGAGTGGGACCCCACGGTGCAACTCCCCCGTGCTCTGAAAATAGCTCTGAACTTTCCCAGCCTCTGCATGTGTTCCTTGGAGCTGCAGCCCTGCTGGATGAGTCAGCTCTTTCGGGATGACATCGCAGCTGAAATCAGACCCAGGCTTTGCAAAGAGAAATCCAAAGATCCTCTTGTACTCACTTGCTCGAAGGGAAACATCTAAACAAAGTAAAGATGTGAGTGTCACACACTTCCTCTCCCCATGCTGATTACTCAACTCTCTGGGGAGCCCCGGGGTTGTGTGGGGATCAAATCTCCTCTTTCCAAATCCTCCAGCTGCACCTTCTCTAGCAATGAAAGAAAACGGGAGAACGTAACTCCTTCAAGAGCAGACTTTGGAGTCAGAACAGCAGCTGGGAAATAATACAGTCCTGATGAGGATGTGCTACACCAGAGTGGGCTGTAGCACTTCTTCCTTCTTCACATCAAGATTCTGGAAGAGGAGGCTCCATCCAAAAGACTGCTCTGGCACCAGAAGACCTTTCCCAGCTTCCTCAAGTGTTTGACTGTCACAAGCTCTTGCTGCACTCCATGTGCCTCAATGAAAGTGATAAAGCATAGTGACTGCTGCAAATGCAACCGTAGGCATAGAACCACAGGGATATAAAACCAGATGCAGACCTCTTTTCCAGTGAGTGGCACATTTGTATCACTGAGATATCACTGACACATAGCCGCCGTGTTTCAATTCATCTTTTGTGATTCAGTCTGAACATTGAATAGCAGGATAACAAGATTGGCCCTTTAAACGTAATGGTCTTTTGAGAAAATTACCTGCTTTGCAGTGTTGCTTAATAATAAAAGGCTAGCAAAAGGGCACTCTGTCTATACAGTAAGTTGCCTCAGATGTTACCACAACACTTTCAAGTCCAGTGTAATGAAACCTGTTGCCAGATAAGTAAAATCAGTGTGGAAATATTTTTCTTACCCCTTACTGGGACATGAGTGGCTTTGCACTGCTCTGAACACAGATGTGAAGATACCTTCCTTGGCTCCTGAAGTGAGCAAAGAACTTTGAGTTGCTGTCAGGAGGGTAGCTATGATTTCTTACTCCCCAAGGCTGGAAATGCTCACTCCTTACCCTGTAATACTCTTATGCTTATTTGGCTGACGGTTGTGTCTGTCCTCCTTATACAGTTTTTTGACCAAATTGCTGTAATTTTGCAATCGCTTCACAGGTGGCAGAGACTGTAGAGTCCTCCTCTCTGTTCTCCAAAGTTTCTACTTTCTATTACAAGTCATTGCATTGCACGCGTAGATCCCAAACATTTAGCAGTGAAAGTCCAGAGTCACAAGACCTGGTAGATTAGAATTTTGCCCAAGATCACAGTACGGTAGTGGAAGGAAGAAGCCTCCAAAACACGCTTCCTAAGACCCTTTCTTAATGCCTTATCCATTCAATATGCAGTAGGATAGACCAATAGCCAAAGCTGTGATATAATGCATAGTTAGAAAGGTAGTATTTGCAACATCTGAAAAACATTTCCCCTCAAGCTGTATGGGAAGGTCAGTGTCAGATTAGCGCTTTCGTGTGTCATTGCCTGTTGCCGCTGCACTGTGGGAACAGACCTGGGAGACAGTGAAACAGTATGAGGGATTCAGCCTAGGGGAATGGGCAGGAAATGGGCCTTGGGGACACATGACAAAATCCCCTACTCTAGTTCTCTGTGATTTTGGGGAAACTGCATTCATTGCTGGTGAGTCACATGCAGCTGGACGATATGAGTTTGGCTCCATCTATGGGAAGCAGTAAAACACTACAGTAACACCAGAAAAGAGCTGGTGTCTTGTTCCAGTCCTTTCAGGCCGAAAGATTATGGCGAACCTTCAACTCTTCTCATAAACCACAACGTATCTTTACCACTGCACTTTTGAACCCATGAGTTTGTAAACTGTGTTGTTTACTATGGTAAACACTTTTCTACCCATGTGGATCACAACTTGGAAGCCACAGCCTTAAGTTAATAATTTATATATTCTTTGATAGACAACACTGTAACTATTAAGCCTGAAATCTGATACTAGTCCACACACTTTTTATATGCACTTACCACTTCCCCAAACAATTTTTTTATTGGAAATTCTTGTGCTTGGTGTTTGCCAAAAGGACATACTTTTTTAAAGATTTCAATTGCTTTTCCTTTCCTTTTCCTATATGTTACTCTTCCTTTGAGCAGTTAAGCACACAAAATCCTCTTTTCTTGAAAAGGATTGATAGGAAGGTAGATTGCTTGCCCAGCAAAGCTTACATTAATAGAAATACCTCGTTGTTTACCAAACCGAAACTGTTGACCCACTTCAAAACAGAAAATCCTCAGTAAGATAGGAAAAGTGGTTGTCTCTAATGCTTTGAACACAGCCATTGAAATATCTAAGATGTTTTTGCCCTCTCCCAACTCCTTTCTCAAGAGGCACTTGTGCCATGGGGATTATAGGACTGCAACCAGCTGCTGATGTGCAGGACATGGAAAATAAGAATGAAACTCGTAAAGAACACAATTCAACTAAAAAAGTGCAAGCAACTGGCCTCTCTGAAGGCGGGGAATCACGTGAGGCACTTCCTCCAGTCATCTCTTCTTCTTGCGTGTCAGGACATGATTAAACAAGGCTGAGAACATACCATCTCCTCCTAGTTTTACAACACAACTCCAAACTCAGTCGCTGCCTTTAAAGCTCCTACAGGGGCTTCTAACATAGCAGGACTGGCGTATGACCACAGGTGGTTCCAGCAGCTGCCTACTCCGAGCTGGACCACACGCAGAAGGGTGTCTTCACACTGTGCTCCATTAGGAGCCCAATCTTCAGAGCCTACAGCCCACTATTCCTCCTGTGTATTCAAATACACATGCCTGAACTCCAGTACCTGCTTCTGTACCCTCCTGTTCCTTTTCCTGCCCATCCCTGTCAGGCACACCCTCCTTGTCAACCTCTGCCCTGCAGCCTGAGAGGAAGTGTAGGCTCTGGCTTGAGGCCATACACAGAAGCCGAGCTGATCAAGTGACTGGCAGTGCTTGGTCTGGTGGAAGAGCTCATCTAGCCTCCACGCAGGCAATCATGGCCCAGCAGAAAACACCTACATGCAAGTGCTCGCCTGAGCTGCTGGAGGAGAGGTGCCACAGAGGTGGCTTCCCTTGCAGCCCTGGTCAGTGTCTTGCAGGAGCCTGGCCACAGCAGCTGGCACACAGGCCCTGCCTGAGCCCAGGGCTGGCAATCACCCCTGTTTGGCCAAGTGCCTCTGGGAAGAGTTTTGTCAGGGCCCTGGAAAGCACTCGCTTTTGTGCGCGCGCACAGATGTGAGCATCTGCTGCTGTGGCCTGTGCAAACCACTGGAAAACTTGGGATCTTGCTGAGCTGCTAAGACGCATGTAACTAGTCAGAAGCCAAGTTAGCAGAATTCATTACTTTCAAAAAAAGTTAAGCTGGAATGGTTAGCTGTGCCAACCCGGTTCTTTCTCCGCCAGGAGACGATTTGTCCAACAGCCTAATGCCAAGACAATAAAAATTATTAGGCATGTTCTGAGTTGTTGGGTCATTAAGGTTTCTTTAATAGCTTATGGTTTTAAGCAGAGTCATCTTCAGATGGCTGAAGGCCATCCAGCCTTTAAGGTTAGGCTTAGCATTGAGCCATTTTAAGAACTTTATCTTTAGAAACATTCCTAGGGACACCTTTTAGCTTTGTTCTCTTTTGGTGGTTTTTCCCCATTCTTCCTGCTTTTCTTTAAAGAGAAAGGAAATCCAAATGCAAAACTGAATGTAATGCCAAGTCAGCGACAACTAGGACATCAGGTTAGGAAAATCAAATATTTCTGTGCAAGATTCCAAGCTTAGTTGCTCATGGTAGGCACGCAAAAGTAACTTGATTTTGTAATTATGCAGCTGAGTTCAGAATTAGTCTGCACTTCGAATTAGTCCCACTGCAACTAGACTGAATTCTGCTGTATTCTGTTATACCTCACTGGTGTTTTCTTTTTTCAGCGTAAATCTTCATCTAACATTAAATTAAATGGAAGTAATTTAATATACTTGATTTGCTGCCTTTACCAATACTGCAGACTGTCCTTATGCATCTGTTAATAAAATGTGAATTTAGTTCACTCATTGTAAGTCTTAAGGAAACTGAAAGCTACGAAAATAACAAAGAGGCCTTCAAAACTAAAACAAAAATATAGCTTTCATGTAGTAAGTGTTCTTCACTTTTCATTATTCCTGGTGAAGACAGAAAGCTTTTATGGGTAAGCAGATTTCTTGCTTTCTATTTTTCCCTACTGTATCTTTATCAAGGTCTGCAAATGCATTTGGAACTTTAGAAAAATGTAGTAGTAGATACTGAAAACAATCAGTAATATGTAGAGTATGTAAATCAGTAGAGATCTTAGCAAACCAATAAAACCTAAGCACAGAAATGAAGGGAAAGACTTCCATCTCTTAAACATTCATCTGTTTGAAGGAAGATATAGCCTGGTGAGTAGGACTCTGGCTTGTGAATTGAAAATATGGGCACAGCTGTGAGCTTTGCCATCAGTTTGTGGTATGGCCTTGGACACATCATCTCTCTGCCCACGCTATAAACAGATCTATTAATGAGTCTCCTAAGCAAATGATTTCAAGAACAAGCCCTGCACCGTTCTTGCTAAAACCAGCAATGTAAACCAGAAAGACGTCCATGCTTCCTCATCCACTTGGAGCATTTCTCTCAGATCCCTAAAGAGCTATTCTTAGAAAACATGGGAGAAAAGGAAGGTAAATATTCCTGACTTGTCATTAAACCTAAAACTCCCAGAATTACCATCATCCATGGGAACATTTCATATTTTTGACTCTACTCTTTCACTAAACTACCTCTGGAGGGCTAACCCTGTCAAAGAGCGTGGAGAAGAATTACGTTACATAAAGATTTATGTGCATAGCCAAAGCTGAACTGGATCCCTGGGAATGAAAAGCAAAGAGCTGTAAA
The DNA here is from genome assembly GCA_013397275.1 of Burhinus bistriatus. Taxonomy (NCBI): domain Eukaryota; kingdom Metazoa; phylum Chordata; class Aves; order Charadriiformes; family Burhinidae; genus Burhinus; species Burhinus bistriatus. The sequence continues at coordinate 100,015 of VYXH01010509.1, forward strand.
TGTCAGGATTAGAAACTAGGGCGAGATAGTGGCTGGCTGGCAGTCACTGGCTAACTGGTTCTTCTTAACATTCTTCTATCATCAAGCTTCTTATCATGAATTTCATAGGTTAATTGTACATGGCACAAACATTTTTTCCTAAGTACCTCATATACATTGCTTTGCAGTTATATCATGTCCTCTAGTTCTTTGACTACATGAGAGGATAAGGCCAATCTTGCCGTCTTTATACCATTTATTATTTTATACCTTCCTCATGTCCCCTTTTATTTGTTTTGAGAGGCGATCCTAAATTTTTTTCAGCTTTGCAGTGTTACACAATCTTCCCTGAGCATTGTTACAGACTCTGTCACGATTTCATGTCTGTAATGTCCTTTTAGGATACAGTAAGCAGGGGTGAGCACAATGTTGCAGGTAGACATTCACCAACTATTTATAACACTATTGTAATAGTCTAACTCCGATCCTCTGTCCTGCTCTTTAGGTATGGCATCATTCCTCTGTTTTCTCAACAATCTCGCCCCAGTTAACCGAAGTTGTCATTATGGACATTTCACTCATTTTTGATTTATTTTCCCAGCTTCGTATCAAATCAAGAAAAAAACATGCTTTTCCAAGAACACCACAACCCCTAGCCAGACATAAGGAGGTTTCAGCCACCGGTCGTCACAAGGTGGGCAGCGATGACAACGTGGCGCCTGGCTTCTCCCCATCAACTCTGGCGGGGACTTCCTGCTCCCCTACAGCAAGGCACCCACCCCAAGGATTTGGGGTAGGTGTCACTGAGCAGGCACATTCCGGGGCTAGGGGAGGCAGGGTGAAGGGGGGAGGCCCACCTTGCAGTCCTCTGCCCTCGCCTCAGGGCCGCCCTGGCAGGCCTCACCTCACCCCATGGCGTCCTCTCAGGACTTTGCAGGCCCTTTTTCCCCACTGGCACCAGCCAGGCTTTCACTGCGCCGTTCGGAAAAAAAACCCACCCCTTACAACACAAGAAAAACACAAAACCAATAAACGTTAAATGTCGGCCTGCTCCGCGGCAGACCAACCCCCCCACGCTCACGGAGGCAACAAGGGCAGCGCTGTCTCTTTAAGAGCGAGGACCCGCCCCCTCCGCCTTCCCAGGGGGCGCCCCGCCCCGCCCCTCCACAGATGACATCATCCCTGCCTTTCGATTGGCTGTCCGCCCCGTCAGGCACGCGGTGCCCGCCCCGGCCCCGCCCCTTCGCCCTGCCTCAGGCCCGTTAGCTTCCCCCGGTGCTCACCG
>VYXH01010512.1:0-78169 GCA_013397275.1 Burhinus bistriatus
GACATTGATTACCGCCACTATCTACATGAATGGACGTGCCTGCCGGATCAGAATGATGTTATCCATGCTAAGAAGGCCTATGATCTACAGAGTGATGTGAGTACTTGCTGATAAGCATTGCAGTTCCAAAGTGTATGTAATTGCCTTGACATATAAACTGTGGAAGCTGCTTGAACTCTCTGTCTCATATAGTGGTTTTTCTCATTGTGTTTTCCTTCACCTGTTCCAAGCAAGGTCATAAGATATTTAGGAGTGAATGAACCTGTGTATAAGGAAGGCTGAACAGTAGAATTAGCGGCATATAATCCTTCATAATAGACAATCATGAAACCTTTATGTGCAGATTAATTGCATATAAAGAGATGCCTAGTGTGACTTTTTTTTTAGTTGCCTGAATTTGCTGGAGAAAATTCCTTAGTGCTATGTTAGAGAAAATGGTTTAAATTAAGACCCGCTGTTCTTAGTGGGTAACCATTTGTTTGTTGGGAATAAATGGTACAGGAAAAGTTTATACTGACTTTCAGGGTTTTGTTTTAATCCCATTACTCTTTGACCATTCCCCAACATGTTGTTGGGTGAATGATACCTCCTGAAGACAGATATGGGGTCTGAACCTAGGTTGCTAACAGAGATTGTTTTGAAGATTGAACTAGGAGGAAGGCAACTTACAGAAAGTAAGCATTAGTTGCATGGTATATATGAAATGTTTAACTGGCAATATTAATGAGACAGTCATCTTTGTATTTTGTAATAGAATTGCTACAAGTCTGACCTTGAATGGTTGCGGGGCATTGGTTGGGTCCCAATTGGTTCCTTGGATGTCGAAAAAGCCAAGAAGGCAGGGGAGATCTTGAGTGAGAAAGTATACCGTCAGCCTCCAGACACGATCAAGTTTACTAGTGTCACGGATTCTCTAGAGATGGTCTTAGCCAAGCAGAATGCAGAGACAATGAATAAGGTGAGTCTTGGTTCGATTAGGTAGCACATCAGCAGTCTCCACCTAAACCCTGGAGACAGGACTAGAAATACAGATGTGTGGTTGCTGTGTGCGATTTCAGCACAGCAAGGCTTTAAAAGTGTAAGTTACATTCTTGGTAATCAACAAGTAACTTATTTTCAGCAAGTACTAATTTAATGATATTTTCCAAGTTACCAAGTTAAATTGGAATTGTCAATTGTGAAGCTTTCCACATACTCTACTGTATATCTAGTAATGTTACCTAACTTTCATCTACTTTTTAATATAGCAATTTGTATAATAAATCTAATAATTTATCAAGTTCATCTAGTAATCTAGTAATTAGTAAACTACTTGTTTTAGGGCAGTCTTTGAAATATCTATATTTTAAACATTGCAGCATAGTACTTAAAATGTAAGAATTTTTCTGAGTTTGTGGCCCTGATCTCAATTCTATTCATGTCAATAAAACCAGTTCCTCTTTCAAACAGGCCTTGTTCTTAGAGTTTAGATCTCTGTATGTCTGATTAGCATTCTGTGCTTTTTTCTAAACATTTTTTTTTACAGAAGTCTTTCTACGTTACTAATTCTTAACCTGAACATTAAGTATCTAGAGGAGTGAATATAAAATCTCATTGCTATGTAAGGAATAAGGATTTTTTAGACTTAACTTGAAGTACAGATCTGTAATTCTTATGTTTTAGGAGATCTCCAAGTAGTCACCATCTTTTTTCCTCTGCTTTAACGTACATTATTTCTCCTGCAGCGTTTATATACTGAGGCCTGGAATAAAGACAAGACACAAATCCACGTAATGCCTGACACACCTGAAATCACACTGGCAAAACAAAACATGCAGAACTACAGTGTGGTGAGTGTGTTAGCTCTCCAGATGTAACTGGTCTGTTTCATGGCTGGATCATCAGTATTCTGATAAACTTTATGTAGATGATACCGTCAGTTTCTTTAAGTAACCCCCAATATTTATCCTCAGAATTGTGACTTTAAAAACATTGTTTGCATATTTGTACAGTAGTGCATACATACATCAGTGAGCACTATTGAGAATAATTCCATGAGAAGTTGCATGTCTCCAGTGAATTTTTGGAGTCATTTCTGCCAGCATGCTTACTGTTGGGAAGGCATAAAATTAATTCTGACATTGGAAATACCAAAAAGGTAATTTCCAGCACAGTTCTGAAGAGTAGTGATCCCAGTATTCACTGTTAGTTTAGGCAAATAAATTCACATCAGTAAGAGGTGGCTTTAAAAAGTAAGTTTTACTCCGCTTGTATAGAATAGTTATCTCTAAAATTGTAGCCAATGTTATGTTATTTAAAGTATTGAAAGAAAAAAATGGCTAGCTGATGTCTTTAGCAAAGATCTTCCTTTGATATGAATTTTTATCAGCTACTGATCTGGGGCTTTGAGTTAAGAAAGTTGGATAAAGCTGGGTTAGGATGAATCTTAACACAATTTTTTTAATCTGCTGTACTTACAAGCAGTTTGTTTTGCATAGAATGTGATATATGGAACTAACTTACATGAATCCCATTCTTTAATTCTTCATCTAGAAACTGTACAAACAGGCCATGGAAGAAGAAAAGAAGAAAGGCTATGATTTGAGAAGTGATGCTATCCCCATTCAAGCTGCCAAAGCATCCCGGCAAATTGCCAGTGATGTAAGAAACTACTTTTTTGTATCTTTGTGTGGTGACATCTGATGTCTGCAACCTTAAAGTTATCAACTGGATTCTGCAAAAGGCATTTCAATTAAGCTGTGATCTCGAATAATGGATTTTTGGAAGCAAATTATTATACATGTTTAAAGACTTAATTGTAAAAATTAAATGTTTAGAAGTTATAAGGACAATATAATGCTGCTATTGTGTTAACTTTAGAGCTCATAAACCTGTATCTTTAATTAAAATCTTAACAGTACGTATATTATTGTATTTAATAAGGATTAACTATGTTCAATAAGGAGAGGATTATTTTTCACTAATAGTAGTGAAGAGTGTTTTTTCAAAAAAACTTACTTAAAAATCTCTAATTAGGGTTCTACCTCAAATCTCAAAAATTTAATGTGAGAATCCATGTTATTAGGCCCAGAATTGCTGTGACAGTTTGGTTTTTTGACTGTAGGTTATAGACAAATTTGGAGAGTTTATTATTAGAAGTATTTGATATAAGTAAGTGATATTTAGAGGTGGTATAGAAATATAATATCTTGATTTATATTTCAGTACAAATACAAAGAAGGCTATCGCAAGCAGCTTGGCCACCACATAGGGGCGCGTAACATAGAGGACGATCCAAAGATGATGTGGTCGATGCACGTAGCCAAGATCCAGAGTGACAGGGAGTACAAGAAAGCCTTTGAGAAGACAAAGACACACTTCAGTAGCCCAGTGGACATGCTGGGAATCGTGTTGGCCAAGAAGTGTCAAGGGTTGGTGAGCGACATTGATTACCGCCACTATCTGCACCAGTGGATCTGCCTGCCGGACCAGAATGATGTTATCCATGCTAAGAAGGCCTATGATCTACAGAGTGATGTAAGTTCTTTTTGATTTAATTTTCAGTGAGGAATGTATTTGATATTTTACATAGGTGGACCAGGTCATCAGATACCAATGTGGTAGAACCAAATTTTCAAGTCTTATTTTTAAGTTTTGTGGCTAATTGAAACTCAGATCGCCAACAGCATATGTTAACTAATAAATATTTAAATTAAATTCTGTAATTCCAAAATTTGGGCTATTTATCATTTGTCATTCTGTGAAACTTGGATAATGGTTTCACTCTTGATGTAGATGAAATGCAGTTACTTTTTTCTAAGATTTTCGTTAGGGGGTTGAATTTATTTGAATTAAAAGTTGATAGGGAAGTTACTTGACTGTGAAAAGATGCACCATGTAAATTGTATTTTTATTACTAAAATAACCTGTGTATTTTTTGTAATAGAACTGCTACAAGTCTGACCTTGAATGGTTGCGGGGCATTGGTTGGGTCCCAATTGGTTCCTTGGACGTTGAAAAAGCCAAGAAGGCAGGGGAGATCTTGAGTGAGAAAGTATACCGTCAGCCTCCAGACACGATCAAGTTTACTAGTGTCACGGATTCTCTAGAGATGGTCTTAGCCAAGCAGAATGCAGAGACAATGAATAAGGTGAGTCTTGGTTCGATTAGGTAGCACATCAGCAGTCTCCACCTAAACCCTGGAGACAGGACTAGAAATGTAATGATCACAAGTAATGCTGAAGTTCAGAGATAATGTATTTTCAAACAGTGGGCTCTGTTTGTTTCAGTCAGAACTCTTAGGCCATGTAATGGAAGACTCAACTTTGTCTTGATATTCTGCATTTTACATTTTCATCTTTTCTTTGACATGTCTATGCAATGAGCAGTAATAATACTTTGGTTTATTCATTATTCTTAAGTACTGTGGCAATTTTCTAAGTGTTGTTAAATTTCCTCAGATAAATTCTCTTTTTAATAATAGTATCTCTACCTGATTAAATACATAACCATTTATCCATGGTATATTTCCTATAATTTTTTCCTAGTATGCTCTATGTTATACCTGAGTAATGAGCTATTAACTTGTTTTTGAATGCATATTAATCTCTTCTTGTATTCTTTCTCAGCGTTTATACACTGAAGCATGGAATAAAGATAAGACCATGGTTCATGTCATGCCTGACACACCAGAAATCCTGCTAGCTAAACAAAACCAATTAAACTACAGTCAGGTGGGTAAAACTGAAGAGTTAAGAGAGTTAAAGGATTTCTGACAAGTACAATTTTGTCATCTCTGCTTTTTAATTAATATTATTATATTGTCAAGTTGTTTAGTTTCACAAATTGCCAGCTCCACTGCTAAAATCAGAGTTATTCTTTCGCTAGAGTTTACCTCCTGGGTATGTAATTGGGCTTTTAAAATATATTATCTGTCATAAATGAGAAGTCATTTCTGTAGCAAGGTATGGAAATAAATAATGTAACTTTTAGAATATTCCTTTCTTTGCCTTCCCTTAATGATTTCCAGTTTCCAAGCATCTACAATACAATTACAAGATCTTTGAAATCTGCATTTTTTTATTTTCTAGAGAAGATAGAGCTGTGTTGAGATATTGAAATTGTCTGAATATTAAGAATACTGTTTAGGGATTTAATTTGTTTTATTGTACAGATCTGCTAACTGAAGTATGATTTTGGTTTTGAAACAAAAATGTGAATGTTTTTCTCACAGAAAATGTACAAACTAGCTTTGGAGGAATCGAAGAAGAAGGGTCATGATTTGCGTTTTGATGCCATTCCTATTCAAGCTGCCAGAGCGTCCAGAGAGATTGCCAGTGATGTAAGCAGGTTTTTTTATCATGTCTGTATGGATTTGGTAATGGAAAAGAATCAGAATGTTTGTTAATGTAATACCTTAAGTTTATAGAATAGATAATACTGAAATCCAGTGATTCTACTGCATGCCTTTAGTACATGAAAGCAATGGATAGCCAGTATTTTTATGCATGAAGTATATATCACAGTAATAAATAAATAGAATACTATGAGGATTATTTCTATGCCCTCTGTAATAGTTCCACTGATGTCTGTGGATGTTCAAGTAGGATGATCAATAAGGCATATGAGTCTATGCTGGAGTTAGTCAAATTAATTTCTGATACAAAATAGGAAATACTTTAAAATCTCTCCCCAGAATAGATATAGTAGTAAATCAATTCTAGAAGTTCTAAATTGTTGTCTTTTCCTGAGGAAAAAATAGTTCTATTGAAGTGAAATTCAAGATGTCTGAATACAAAAACAGGGGGAAAAAAAGCAATGACTCTGACAGGTTTTGCTTCTGGGATGAGGAAACATCACTAAGAGGCAGATAATATTTTTTTATGCTCCTTGTTTTTCTACCAAGATTGATAGTTAAACTGTTAGTATTAAGACCAACTCAGACTGTCTTCATCAAGGTGTTTTGTAATAAGCTTTTAAAATAAGTTAATCTTTACATTTTAATCTTCATATTAAAAGAATGTGGAATATCAAAATTTTTAGTACGTGTGTGACATTAAATATTTAGGTAATTGTAAAGTGTGATATAGTTATATAAAAAAATCAGAGACAATGATATCTGTAATAAAAATCCCTTTTATGTGAAAATTAATAAAACAGTAGAAAGATCTGAACCATTTTTTTCTCTAAACAAAATATTAACAGTTATGTTAAACTGTGTGAATTATTTATTAATTTAAAAATATACTATGTGAATATGAATGTACTTTATTTCAGTACAAATACAAAGAAGGCTATCGCAAGCAGCTTGGCCACCACATAGGGGCGCGTAACATAGAGGATGATCCAAAGATGATGTGGTCGATGCACGTAGCCAAGATCCAGAGTGACAGGGAGTACAAGAAAGCCTTTGAGAAGACAAAGACACACTTCAGTAGCCCAGTGGACATGCTGGGAATCGTGTTGGCCAAGAAATGTCAGGAGTTGGTGAGCGACATTGATTACCGCCACTATCTGCACCAGTGGATCTGCCTGCCGGACCAGAATGATGTTATCCATGCTAAGAAGGCCTATGATCTACAGAGTGACGTGAGTAAATTTTTTGATTTGTACTATGTAATTGAATATACTGGGTCTTGTACCGTATAATTTTTTAAAGATACATAGCATACCTTAGTTTCTTGCATCAGATATTAATAGAGGTTATATGTTTAATATTCTATCATCAAATTTATGTTTAATCCTATTTTCTCAGTCCTTAGCTTGAGGTATATTTTGTGTGTAACTGGTTTTTGTAGAGTTCTTCAATAACTCTATTCCTTTTGGTTTTTAATAATTATTTTACTAACTCTTCAAAAATGATTGTTTTCAAAACCATATCCTGCTACTATGCAGAAATATATACAATGGTTCATATAGACTTGGATATGCTTATTTATCATTATTTTAATATTTGATCACATCTGCACACATATAATTAACTTTCAAAATTTTTCAGGCTGTTTACAAATCAGACCTGGAATGGCTGAGAGGTATTGGATGGGTTCCTATTGGTTCCATGGAAGTTGAGAAAGCTAAGAAAGCTGGAGAAATCCTGAGTGAAAGGAAGTATCGTCAACCAGCTGACCAAATTAAATTTACTAGTGTGACAGATTCCTTGGCCATGGTCTTAGCCAAGCAAAATGCTGAGATAATGAACAAGGTGAGATTTGTGTGGGGTTTTTTTCTGAAAATCACCAGTGTTACTAGCTAATAGAACTTGTTCATGAGGTGAAAAATACAAAATACAAAGTAAGACTAAACACTTTTGTTGTGGACTTAGAGAAAATGAATGTTCAAATTCATCCTTTTCACAAGAAAACTCTTATCTCAGGGCTCTGTCTGAACTGAATGCTTAATAGAAATGTCCAGAAAAAAATTCACCTAAATCAATATTTTTCAAGAATAATACTAAAAATTTTGGTGAATTTCCCTCTTCTCCCATCCCGGCTGAAATCCTACTTTTAAATGTTTGTTTGGTCTGGTTTTTCTATTTTGTTAACGCTACTTCACTATACAAAGCTTATCTCTGACAGAACAGGCTAAATTTTTCTTCAGTTCTTAGACGACACTGTGAAATCTGCAGAAATGATGTTCCAGCAAGGTGTTTAGGGTACGTCCAGCAGTGGCGGTGCCATGACCATGCTATAAGATAGGATGTAGCAGAATATTGAGGCTTTTACTACAGCTGCTATAGTAATGTATTGTTGACTGAATGTCATACTGTATGATGAGCAAGTTATGAGGAAATAGCTTATTTTCTCTGGAAGTGAAGCTTCTGCATTTTATCTCAGACCTGGAGCATGAAAGTCAGAAAGTACCTACTCCTTCTCTTTAATAAGAAACATCAAACAACTCATACAGATATGGCAGAATAATGAATATAGTTTTCCTCCTACAGCAATCCTAAGTTAATCAATTGCTGTGCCAACTTAGCCTGAGAAATAATGAGAAAGGACAAAGCTTCCTTCCTGAGCTGTTCAATGAGAAGCTTTACTATGTCAGGGTGTTTAAAGTTTGCTTGAACTACCCCACAGAGTTTGTAAAATACTTTCTTTGGACAAATGTCTTAGTTTGGTTATATATGTCTTGTTCTGCTTCAAGATTACTTTTCTTTTGTATCATGGATCTATTTTTCTTCACTATTGCTTTCAAACTTGCAATCTTTCCATCATGACACACATAAACAAATGTTTTAAAGGAATGTGTTTTCCTCTCTCCTAGCGTTTGTACACAGAAGCCTGGGATGCAGACAAAAAGTCAATTCACGTCATGCCTGACACACCGACTATTTTGTTAGCGAAGGCCAATGCAGCTAATGTTAGCCATGTAAGAACATTTAAATGTATACTAAAGTAATGGAAATTCAGAAATTAAATAAGCATTTCTTTAACCATAGCGATCTTCTAAAATATGCATTCATGAAAATTTTAAGAAAAAAACATTAAATGTAAAAATTCCATCGTTCAGAATATTAAGAAGCCATTTTGTGTGTTCTTTTGTGTAGAAACTTTATATACAAGCCTGGGAAGAGGCCAAAAAGAAGGGTTATGACATGAGAGCTGATGCAATTCCAATCCGAAGTGCAAAGGCATCAAGAGATATTGCGAGTGATGTATGTTCTTCCTTTACATTTATTTTCGGTTAGCTTGAGAAAAAAGCGTGAAGTAATAAGCTATGTACAACATAAAAATCCATGGCATTTCAGATTCATCTTGAAAGCCTACTGAAAAGAATTCACTGCAGAGAGAAAATGGGAAACAGTTTCCAAAAGGAACATTGAATTATGAATCCTGACATTAAGCATGTATTATAAAATAAAAAACTACAATGAACATAAACAAAAGCTGTGGAGCATGAATGTGTTAGGCATTTCTAAACTATAAATAAGTATATTTCATAACATAAAAAAATATATTTGTGATCAGTAGCAACATGACATTATGGGAAATTCATCCCGGATTCACTATTTCTTTTAATACCTCTTTTTGCATTTCTAGTACAAGTACAAAGAAACACATGAGAAGCAGAAAGGCCACTACATTGGGTGCCGGACTGCCCAGGAGGATCCCAAACTGTCGTGGGCTGCGCGGGCCATGTTGCTGCAGAACGACCGAATTTACAGGAAGGCGTACCATGATTCAAAGGCCCAGATCCACATTCCAGTCGACGCGATGTCGGTGCAGGCAGCCAAGGAGTGCCAGACACTAGTCAGCGATGTTGACTACCGCCATTACCTTCACCAGTGGACCTGTCTGCCTGACCAGAATGACGTGATCCATGCAAGGAAGGCCTACGACCTACAGAGTGATGTGCGTATGTGTGGAGATGTGGTAGTTACTACTGCTGATATTTAAGAGTGATGGGAGAGAGAGTAACTGTAGAAGAGCTTTATGGCAGGTGTGTGAGGAGGCTGTGTTTGTTAGTGACTGGGCAACTAGCCTTTCAAATGCACGTTCATGGGCCTGCAGTCAGTCCTAGTATGTTTATTTTAATTCATCTGGATGATACTTTCCAAATCAGTAGTGTTTTCAGCCTGGGGGCCAGAAGTCTTCCCGGCAGTTTGTAAGGAAGCCGTGTTTTTTGGTCTGATGTAAAATGTTTGTTTGCAGTTTGCTTGCAGACAGCTTGCAGATTACACCACTGGTCTACATGTAGCAAGTATATTTAAAAGACCAGTAATATCCCTGCTGTGCAATTCAGGGGTTTAGCTGTGTGTGGGAAGGACCTGGTATGCCACAGGCTCATTGACTGCTTGTTGTGTAACCGTATGAGAAGGAACTTGGAGAAAGCTTTGTTGAAAACCTCTCTGCACATAGAGTTGTCTGTTCAACGTCGGTAACCCTTGGTTTATTTGTAGAATGTATACAAGTCAGACCTGGAATGGTTGCGAGGCATCGGCTGGTTGACCGAAGGTTCTGTGGATGTGGTCAAAGCCAAGAAAGCCCAGGAACTCCTGAATGAGAGGTTGTACCGCACGCGGCCAGATGAGATGAAATTCACCAGCATTACTGATGCGCCAGACATTGTCCAGGCTAAGATCAATGCTTTGCAGATGAGTAACGTAAGCTTACCTTTCACTTACCTTTTATTTATGTGATGAGATTTCTTTTCTTTGTGGTGGAGAGTAGAATTTCTACCATGGGAATGACTAACTGGAAACTGATTCCAATCAGAATTACCAAAAAATTCCGGTTGCTGGGTTTTTCTGAGTGTTTGCACCCTAGTGAAATGTCATTCTGTTTCCTTTCTCCTTAGCATCTGTACCGTGAAGCCTGGGATAGAGATAAGACACAGATTTCCATACCTTCTGATACTCCTGTAATGCTGCAGTCCAAAGTCAACGCTCTCAACATCAGCAACGTAAGATAATAAAATCATTATGCATGTGAAGTGTTACAAAATTATGAGTGACAATTGTTCTTCCAATGTTTGGCCAGTGTCTTTTAGATTTTGCTGTAAATGCTGGTGTACTAATGCTGCCTTCAAATGTGCTTGTATTGTAAACAGTAGGTTCCATCTACGGGCTCTTTAGGCAGAGTGTGTTGTTGATGGACCACCGAGCACTGTTTATGGTCCAGACATTCATCATGCAAGGAGGCCCAAGGTGTTGATCTGGAATCTGTGCCTTTGCATTCTCCCTCAGTCCATGTGAATGTGAAATTGATGGAATTGCTTCCATGGAACGTACCAGCACTGATGTCTTTTGTCCTAAACTGCTCAGATTCCTGAGGGAGTGACTCATGCAGTTGCCTGCCTTGCTTGATAGGTTGTGTGTAGTGAGTAAACTCCAAAGTTCAGTGTGCAGTTCCACACAACTCCTCCTCCCTTTGACAACTGGCAAATACTTTCCATGGAGTTATTGTTAGAGTCTGTATACTCATGAAGCCCGGCATGTTTTGCAGATTTCTGTTGTTTCACTCACTGGTTTTATGGGACTAACACACTGGAGATTCTGTAAAGCTGAAAACATTTCCCCTTTTGCATTTTTGGCAGAACTTGTCTGAGGCTTTGCCTGGAAACTGTATTTACTCCCAGCCTTTCTTGATGTTGATAGTATGTTAAATATTTTTCAGACATAGCTGATGTGATTGAATTAGGCGTGAAATATTTCTAGTGTTATTGCAACAGACGTTTCACTTCCCCTGTTTTTGNTGTAAGGAAGCCGTGTTTTTTGGTCTGATGTAAAATGTTTGTTTGCAGTTTGCTTGCAGACAGCTTGCAGATTACACCACTGGTCTACATGTAGCAAGTATATTTAAAAGACCAGTAATATCCCTGCTGTGCAATTCAGGGGTTTAGCTGTGTGTGGGAAGGACCTGGTATGCCACAGGCTCATTGACTGCTTGTTGTGTAACCGTATGAGAAGGAACTTGGAGAAAGCTTTGTTGAAAACCTCTCTGCACATAGAGTTGTCTGTTCAACGTCGGTAACCCTTGGTTTATTTGTAGAATGTATACAAGTCAGACCTGGAATGGTTGCGAGGCATCGGCTGGTTGACCGAAGGTTCTGTGGATGTGGTCAAAGCCAAGAAAGCCCAGGAACTCCTGAATGAGAGGTTGTACCGCACGCGGCCAGATGAGATGAAATTCACCAGCATTACTGATGCGCCAGACATTGTCCAGGCTAAGATCAATGCTTTGCAGATGAGTAACGTAAGCTTACCTTTCACTTACCTTTTATTTATGTGATGAGATTTCTTTTCTTTGTGGTGGAGAGTAGAATTTCTACCATGGGAATGACTAACTGGAAACTGATTCCAATCAGAATTACCAAAAAATTCCGGTTGCTGGGTTTTTCTGAGTGTTTGCACCCTAGTGAAATGTCATTCTGTTTCCTTTCTCCTTAGCATCTGTACCGTGAAGCCTGGGATAGAGATAAGACACAGATTTCCATACCTTCTGATACTCCTGTAATGCTGCAGTCCAAAGTCAACGCTCTCAACATCAGCAACGTAAGATAATAAAATCATTATGCATGTGAAGTGTTACAAAATTAACAGTATGACAGTTACAATTCCAAGAGAGTAGGTTTTAAGAAAAGGCACTGGTATCGGAGAGTCTTGACTGCATGTAACAAAGGTGATTAATTTTCTTTGCAGAAACATTATCAGAAGGCCTGGGATGAGGCCAAGGCAAAAAGCTATGACATGAGAGCTGATGCCATTCCCATCAAACACGCCAAGGCTTCCAGAGACATTGCTAGTGAGGTACAGTCTTCTCTTAATGTGGTTGCTGCGTCTGTCTCTTCCTGTGTCCAGCTCAACAGAACTGAGTGAAGTTCAATTCAAAGTGTTGACAGCTTAGGAAGCTGAGAGCCTTTTGTTCGTTAGTTGTGTTCAGGTGAGAAATATGTGGCTACTTATGTTGCTTCTGCATTTCTAGTACAAGTACAAAGAAACACATGAGAAGCAGAAAGGCCACTACATTGGGTGCCGGACTGCCCAGGAGGATCCCAAACTGTCGTGGGCTGCGCGGGCCATGTTGCTGCAGAACGACCGAATTTACAGGAAGGCGTACCATGATTCAAAGGCCCAGATCCACATTCCAGTCGNTGTTAAATATTTTTCAGACATAGCTGATGTGATTGAATTAGGCGTGAAATATTTCTAGTGTTATTGCAACAGACGTTTCACTTCCCCTGTTTTTGTCTTGCTCGTGCTTTGATTACTGTTTTTTTCTGAGTTCCTTATAGTCTGGCCTGCAATAGCATCCAGTTTCTGAATTTCCACAGTCACCAAAAATGAACTAAAAAGTGCATCATTTACCCACCTGTACTAATGATAAAGCTGCCAGCCAGGCTGACCAAGCTTCTGTGAACCGAGATGCCACTAAAGGAGGAGCTCTCATGTTCTTGGGCTTGATGTCCTGAACAGGTTGGGTGTCTTTAGACACATGAAGGCAGTTTGGTTTCTGTTCAGTCTCATAAATGGAATGAGCCTCTCTGCCTACACTCGCTTTCTTGATAGGACTAAAAAAGGTTGGTAAAGAAAGATGTCGTCTCTAGGACCTGTCAGGAAGCTTCATAACTGAAGTAGGGTCTGGATACGTTTTGTCACTAGAACAGATGTTTTTTCCCCAGTAGCTATGACCCTGCAATCAGGTGTGTGTGAGCAGAACCTCTCGCTGTTGTAGGGTCATGCAGAATTCAGTTTTGGTCACAGAGGTGTCAGCTGGACTCTCTGTTTGGGGCATGTGTTGTAAGCTCATGCACATGGTCAGCAGTAGTCTGGTAGAGGGGACCTTGAGATGTGTTTTCAGGAATATTTGAGCTGCCTCTTTGTGTTTTCAATATTTCACCTACTTTAAGTCATAAGTTTTCTGTTAAGACACTTTCCAGGATCGTTATTATAACCCTGCCAGTTACAGTGGGCCAGCAGAGTACCCAAGCTGTTAATTCCAAGAGAGTAGGTTTTAAGAAAAGGCACTGGTATCGGAGAGTCTTGACTGCATGTAACAAAGGTGATTAATTTTCTTTGCAGAAACATTATCAGAAGGCCTGGGATGAGGCCAAGGCAAAAAGCTATGACATGAGAGCTGATGCCATTCCCATCAAACACGCCAAGGCTTCCAGAGACATTGCTAGTGAGGTACAGTCTTCTCTTAATGTGGTTGCTGCGTCTGTCTCTTCCTGTGTCCAGCTCAACAGAACTGAGTGAAGTTCAATTCAAAGTGTTGACAGCTTAGGAAGCTGAGAGCCTTTTGTTCGTTAGTTGTGTTCAGGTGAGAAATATGTGGCTACTTATGTTGCTTCTGCATTTCTAGTACAAGTACAAAGAAACACATGAGAAGCAGAAAGGCCACTACATTGGGTGCCGGACTGCCCAGGAGGATCCCAAACTGTCGTGGGCTGCGCGGGCCATGTTGCTGCAGAACGACCGAATTTACAGGAAGGCGTACCATGATTCAAAGGCCCAGATCCACATTCCAGTCGACGCGATGTCGGTGCAGGCAGCCAAGGAGTGCCAGACACTAGTCAGCGATGTTGACTACCGCCATTACCTTCACCAGTGGACCTGTCTGCCTGACCAGAATGACGTGATCCATGCAAGGAAGGCCTACGACCTACAGAGTGATGTGCGTATGTGTGGAGATGTGGTAGTTACTACTGCTGATATTTAAGAGTGATGGGAGAGAGAGTAACTGTAGAAGAGCTTTATGGCAGGTGTGTGAGGAGGCTGTGTTTGTTAGTGACTGGGCAACTAGCCTTTCATAGAATCACCTAGGTTGGAAGAGACCTTTAAGATCATCGAGTCCAACCATAAACCCAACACTACCAAAACCACCACTAAACCACGTCCCTCAGCACNGGACCTGTCTGCCTGACCAGAATGACGTGATCCATGCAAGGAAGGCCTACGACCTACAGAGTGATGTGCGTATGTGTGGAGATGTGGTAGTTACTACTGCTGATATTTAAGAGTGATGGGAGAGAGAGTAACTGTAGAAGAGCTTTATGGCAGGTGTGTGAGGAGGCTGTGTTTGTTAGTGACTGGGCAACTAGCCTTTCAAATGCACGTTCATGGGCCTGCAGTCAGTCCTAGTATGTTTATTTTAATTCATCTGGATGATACTTTCCAAATCAGTAGTGTTTTCAGCCTGGGGGCCAGAAGTCTTCCCGGCAGTTCACATGGAAGGGAAACATAACATATGTTTCTGATGGTTTTTTGGTCTGTCACGGAATGTATGCTTGCAGATTACACCACTGGTCTACATGTAGCAAGTATATTTAAAAGACCAGTAATATCCCTGCTGTGCAATTCAGGGGTTTAGCTGTGTGTGGGAAGGACCTGGTATGCCACAGGCTCATTGACTGCTTGTTGTGTAACCGTATGAGAAGGAACTTGGAGAAAGCTTTGTTGAAAACCTCTCTGCACATAGAGTTGTCTGTTCAACGTCGGTAACCCTTGGTTTATTTGTAGAATGTATACAAGTCAGACCTGGAATGGTTGCGAGGCATCGGCTGGTTGACCGAAGGTTCTGTGGATGTGGTCAAAGCCAAGAAAGCCCAGGAACTCCTGAATGAGAGGTTGTACCGCACGCGGCCAGATGAGATGAAATTCACCAGCATTACTGATGCGCCAGACATTGTCCAGGCTAAGATCAATGCTTTGCAGATGAGTAACGTAAGCTTACCTTTCACTTACCTTTTATTTATGTGATGAGATTTCTTTTCTTTGTGGTGGAGAGTAGAATTTCTACCATGGGAATGACTAACTGGAAACTGATTCCAATCAGAATTACCAAAAAATTCCGGTTGCTGGGTTTTTCTGAGTGTTTGCACCCTAGTGAAATGTCATTCTGTTTCCTTTCTCCTTAGCATCTGTACCGTGAAGCCTGGGATAGAGATAAGACACAGATTTCCATACCTTCTGATACTCCTGTAATGCTGCAGTCCAAAGTCAATGCTCTCAACATCAGCAACGTAAGATAATAAAATCATTATGCATGTGAAGTGTTACAAAATTAACAGTATGACAGTTACAATTCCAAGAGAGTAGGTTTTAAGAAAAGGCACTGGTATCGGAGAGTCTTGACTGCATGTAACAAAGGTGATTAATTTTCTTTGCAGAAACATTATCAGAAGGCCTGGGATGAGGCCAAGGCAAAAAGCTATGACATGAGAGCTGATGCCATTCCCATCAAACACGCCAAGGCTTCCAGAGACATTGCTAGTGAGGTACAGTCTTCTCTTAATGTGGTTGCTGCGTCTGTCTCTTCCTGTGTCCAGCTCAACAGAACTGAGTGAAGTTCAATTCAAAGTGTTGACAGCTTAGGAAGCTGAGAGCCTTTTGTTCGTTAGTTGTGTTCAGGTGAGAAATATGTGGCTACTTATGTTGCTTCTGCATTTCTAGTACAAGTACAAAGAAACACATGAGAAGCAGAAAGGCCACTACATTGGGTGCCGGACTGCCCAGGAGGATCCCAAACTGTCGTGGGCTGCGCGGGCCATGTTGCTGCAGAATGACCGAATTTACAGGAAGGCGTACCATGATTCAAAGGCCCAGATCCACATTCCAGTCGACGCGATGTCGGTGCAGGCAGCCAAGGAGTGCCAGACACTAGTCAGCGATGTTGACTACCGCCATTACCTTCACCAGTGGACCTGTCTGCCTGACCAGAATGACGTGATCCATGCAAGGAAGGCCTACGACCTACAGAGTGATGTGCGTATGTGTGGAGATGTGGTAGTTACTACTGCTGATATTTAAGAGTGATGGGAGAGAGAGTAACTGTAGAAGAGCTTTATGGCAGGTGTGTGAGGAGGCTGTGTTTGTTAGTGACTGGGCAACTAGCCTTTCAAATGCACGTTCATGGGCCTGCAGTCAGTCCTAGTATGTTTATTTTAATTCATCTGGATGATACTTTCCAAATCAGTAGTGTTTTCAGCCTGGGGGCCAGAAGTCTTCCCGGCAGTTTGTAAGGAAGCCGTGTTTTTTGGTCTGATGTAAAATGTTTGTTTGCAGTTTGCTTGCAGACAGCTTGCAGATTACACCACTGGTCTACATGTAGCAAGTATATTTAAAAGACCAGTAATATCCCTGCTGTGCAATTCAGGGGTTTAGCTGTGTGTGGGAAGGACCTGGTATGCCACAGGCTCATTGACTGCTTGTTGTGTAACCGTATGAGAAGGAACTTGGAGAAAGCTTTGTTGAAAACCTCTCTGCACATAGAGTTGTCTGTTCAACGTCGGTAACCCTTGGTTTATTTGTAGAATGTATACAAGTCAGACCTGGAATGGTTGCGAGGCATCGGCTGGTTGACCGAAGGTTCTGTGGATGTGGTCAAAGCCAAGAAAGCCCAGGAACTCCTGAATGAGAGGTTGTACCGCACGCGGCCAGATGAGATGAAATTCACCAGCATTACTGATGCGCCAGACATTGTCCAGGCTAAGATCAATGCTTTGCAGATGAGTAACGTAAGCTTACCTTTCACTTACCTTTTATTTATGTGATGAGATTTCTTTTCTTTGTGGTGGAGAGTAGAATTTCTACCATGGGAATGACTAACTGGAAACTGATTCCAATCAGAATTACCAAAAAATTCCGGTTGCTGGGTTTTTCTGAGTGTTTGCACCCTAGTGAAATGTCATTCTGTTTCCTTTCTCCTTAGCATCTGTACCGTGAAGCCTGGGATAGAGATAAGACACAGATTTCCATACCTTCTGATACTCCTGTAATGCTGCAGTCCAAAGTCAACGCTCTCAACATCAGCAACGTAAGATAATAAAATCATTATGCATGTGAAGTGTTACAAAATTAACAGTATGACAGTTACAATTCCAAGAGAGTAGGTTTTAAGAAAAGGCACTGGTATCGGAGAGTCTTGACTGCATGTAACAAAGGTGATTAATTTTCTTTGCAGAAACATTATCAGAAGGCCTGGGATGAGGCCAAGGCAAAAAGCTATGACATGAGAGCTGATGCCATTCCCATCAAACACGCCAAGGCTTCCAGAGACATTGCTAGTGAGGTACAGTCTTCTCTTAATGTGGTTGCTGCGTCTGTCTCTTCCTGTGTCCAGCTCAACAGAACTGAGTGAAGTTCAATTCAAAGTGTTGACAGCTTAGGAAGCTGAGAGCCTTTTGTTCGTTAGTTGTGTTCAGGTGAGAAATATGTGGCTACTTATGTTGCTTCTGCATTTCTAGTACAAGTACAAAGAAACACATGAGAAGCAGAAAGGCCACTACATTGGGTGCCGGACTGCCCAGGAGGATCCCAAACTGTCGTGGGCTGCGCGGGCCATGTTGCTGCAGAACGACCGAATTTACAGGAAGGCGTACCATGATTCAAAGGCCCAGATCCACATTCCAGTCGACGCGATGTCGGTGCAGGCAGCCAAGGAGGGCCAGACACTAGTCAGCGATGTTGACTACCGCCATTACCTTCACCAGTGGACCTGTCTGCCTGACCAGAATGACGTGATCCATGCAAGGAAGGCCTACGACCTACAGAGTGATGTGCGTATGTGTGGAGATGTGGTAGTTACTACTGCTGATATTTAATGTATTATAGCCTTATTTTGATGGTTGGATATAATACAGTCACAAAAGATTTGTCTTTAGACTGTTTTCTTCAGTTTTTCATGTTAGTGCTATTATCTGCTCTTTTTATTCTTTAAAAAGTATTGGTATTACCTCTAAATTTTGTAAAAGCTTTTTCTGACAACTACTATGTTACTTATGCTTTTGGAGTACTGTGATTTGGAGAGGATGAAGTCTCTCTTACTTTGATGGGACTTATGAAATAACATCTGTTTACTATCGGTAGCTTTTATTACTCCTGTTTATGTGGGTTGACTTGGAAATTTATTTAGTTGAAAGAAAGCTATGTAAGATAGCAGGTAAGATGTTTTAGTTGCTGATTTCAAAACAGGAGGAATCAGTGCAGCTGATTTCCTGACTTGGCTTTGCTGCTTATCAGTCAGTATCAGTAACTTTTCCTCTGTTTCAATTATGAGCTTTGGAGGTGAGATTCATGTTCCTTGCTGAAGGATTTGCTTGATTAAAACTTAAATATTGTTGCCTGATCCCATTTCAGGAGTTATGCCAGTTAGCTCTAGTCCCCATTACCTCTATAACCTTTATTTTTGTCTTTTTTGTCAAATTTTCTGGTGGGCAGCTTGATTTTTTTGTTTGGACTTGTAAATTGTTGAAATGACTAGAAAACTAAGTATTTTGGAGGGGACTCTTTTAAGATGTTAATACTCGTCATCATTAACAGCAATTCTGCTCAGTTGTTTCCCCTTTATTTAACTGCATAAGGTTTAGAATGTATTGTTTAAGAAATGAACTACTTAAAGTCTGGTTCCCAGATTGAATTCTACTTACGACACTGAACATCTCTTGTATATACAAAGGATTAATCTAGTTGCAGCTGATTTGACTTTTTCTAAAAGATAAACTGCTTTGTACAGTTTAAAATAGTTGACAGGCATTTTAAACACAATGTTTTCCTTTTCTGACCGTGTCTGATACAGGCTGTCTATAAGTCAGACCTAGAGTGGCTCCGTGGAATTGGCTGGTTGCCGAATGAGTCTCCGGATGTTAAGAGAGTGAAGCATGCCCAGGATCTCCTGAGTGATAATGTGTATCGTACACCTATTGAAAGCCTGAAATACACCAGTGTTGTTGATTCTCCAGATGTTGTTCGAGCTAAAGTGAATGCCGAACAAGTCAGCATTGTACGTTACAATGTTCTTAAAGTTGTTTTGAGGCTATAAACTGTTAAAATGAAGTCTCACTGCTAAAATATACAATTGATCAGTGGTATTTTAAAGTCAACTTTAGTGCTTTTCCAGCCATTTTATTTTTTAGAGATGATAATTCAGGAGAAGTTTATGGGATTTTATGTTCTTGACAAGTGAAATTACATAATTACATGTCATAAAATGATATTTTAACAGCCAAAATACAAAGAAGCCTGGGAAAAGGACAAGACTATGATCCATATTATGCCAGACACACCGGAAATCAATCTAGCCAAGACTAATGCTGCCAATTATAGCCAGGTATGCTTATCATTCTGTTTTCTACATTTCCATAAAATAGTATGTCTATCCCATGAATTTTAACATTCTAAGATGTTACTAACAGAGTTGAAGTCACGTGAATGTCATTGAAGTTTGTCCTCATACAGGGTGTGCAACATTCCCTTCCCTCTGCTGAGTATTCTTAAAGTATTTAGATATTTTTAAATAAATGCTTTCATACAGTTGTCTAAAAATTATTAATATCATGCCCCACTGAGATAATATTTTGTTGAAATGGATGACAGCCCAAGGCATATAAATATTTTCTGAACTTTTACAAATACTTTTCCATGCAGTATAGGTTGCAAAACTGGTGTGGCACATACTGTACCTGTTTGAAAGGCAGTAATATTTGCAACAGTTTTTATGGCTAGGAGCAGGAGTAATGCACAAAAAATTCTCATGGCATTTCAGCAAACAAGTGGCAGTAAACTGTATATTTTTTAAATGGCAAATGCCAGAGTGTTTAGCATATGTGTGACATTTTGCTGTCTTTTCAGAAACTGTATAAAGAAGCTTGGGATGAGTTGAAGATGAGTTATGATTTGAGAGCAGATGCAATCCCCATCAAGGCAGCCAAAGCTTCTAGAGAAATTGCTAGTGATGTAAGTGCCAAAAGAGGCATCTAGCTCTTCACATGGTTTAAGAGCTATTTTGTGATAACTGTTAGTAATGGTGATCTTTGCTCTTTACCTAGTATAAATACAAACTGGAACACGAGAAGCAGAAAGGACATTATGTTGGAGTTCCAAATGCAAAAGAAGATACGAAAATGCAGTTTGCCCTTGGCATAGGCAAAGTTCAGAGTGAACTAGAATACAAGAAACATTTTGCCAAATGGAAGACACAGTGCCACCTACCAGCAGACATGCTATCTATCCTATCAGCTAAACATGGTCAATCTTTGGTCAGTGATGTTGATTACCGTCAATACTTGCATCAGTGGATCTGTCTTCCAGATCAGAATGATGTCATACACGCTAGGAAAGCCTATGATCTTCAGAGTGATGTAAGTTAACAAGAAAGCTTAGCTTCGCTCATTACTGTATTGTCTCTCCTTAGTCTGCTTCAGCTCTAAGTAGTAGGAAACTTCTGCTGAATTCAGTGAACTGGCTTTGCTGTTTATTAGGAATGCATATGTGTATGCCACTGTTCTATATTGCCAAGTTTGAACTGTGATAAATTTAGATATAGTGCTCATGTTGGAATTACTCCTCTCCTTTTAACCAGTGGAAGTAAGTGCCATTATTTATGAATCTTGCTGGATTGTACAGGAAACTGTAGCAAACAGTATGAGCCCTGTTTTGTTTTCCTAGGCTATTTACAAATCTGATTTAGAATGGCTACGAGGAATTGGATGGTTGCCAAACGATTCAGTTGGAATCAACCACGTCAAATATGCTGGAGATCTCTTGAATGAGGTAACAAAATGTTTTTCCATACTAAAATTTTCTTAAGGGTATTTGTAATTTAAAGTATTTTTAATGGTTGAATGTATCAATATTTTTTAAAATAAAAAATACAACTGGAGTATTTCAACAGCATTCATGGTGTATGGAGGGATTTTCTTCCCACGTAAACTTTGTTGGCTTGTCTATGTATTCAAAATTGCTGTGTTAACGATAAAATATCCCAGTATAATCTGACTGTTCATCTTTTTTCTTGTATAGAGAAAGTACCGTACAAAAGCCGAAACTCTTCCATTTACTCCAGTGGCGGACAGAGTCGATTATATCACAGCAAAGAATAGTGGTGCAATTCTTAGTGATGTAAGTTTGCTAGCATGCTTCCTGGCTGTTAACTTGGTTTGTATATTTACATGGTAGGATTTTATCTTTAAAAAGATATTTATTTTATCTTTAAAAAAAGTGAAAAAGAGTTGTTGGTCAGTCTCTGGGAATTCTACGAATGCATGGCATAAAGATGACCAGGACTTCACTAGCTCTTCTGCATTACTTACGAGGGAAGAAGCTCCTCAGGCAGAATAACATCTTTCCTAGACATGTGAAAAGCCAGTGCTAGTTCTGCAATCAGTCCCTTCTTTCAGTCTTGGCTGATATCATTGGTGATCATTGACAACACGAACATGAACAGTCACTTGCACCCTGGCGACAATAATGTTTAATCCTTCTCCATTATGCCAATATGAGTTTACACTTTTTAGTTAACTACCATGTAACAATAAACATGAGCAAAACTGGTGTGCTGTCAGCTTGCCATTCTTTATATGTTTTTAAGCCTAGTCTGTGAAGAGCTGGTCTGTGAGCATGAAGTGACATGACTCCCTTTCAGTTCATGAGTTTGTTTTCTTTTTGCTATATGCTTCTGTTAGAGAACAGGCCAAGCTAAACACTTACATTAACTCAAACGCTAGTAAAAGGTTGGCAGTAACAATGATCATAGAATCATAGAATGTGTTGGGTTGGAACAGACGTTTAAAGGTCATCTAGTCTAACCCCCCTGCAGTAAGCAGGGACATCTTTAACTAGATCAGGTTGCTCAGAGCCTCATCAAGCCTGGCTTGAATGCCTCCAGGGATGGGGCCTCCACTGCCTTTCTGGGGAACCTGTTCCAGTGTTTCACCACCCTCATTGTAAAGAACTTCATCCTAATGTCTAATCTAAACCTACCCTGCTCTAATTTAAAACCATTGCCCCTTGTCCTGTTACTACATGCCCTTGCAAACAGCCCCTCCCCAGCTTTCCTGTAGGCCCCCTTCAGGTACTGGAAGGACGCTATAAGGTCTCCCCGGAGCCTTCTCTTCTCCAAGCTGAACGACCCTAGCTCTCTTAGCCTGTCGTCATAGGAGAGGTGCTCCAGCTCTGGTTGGGAGATGCTACAATGCTGCATGCACATAGAGATCATGCTGAGTAAAGAGATTTGCTCTTAAAAGCTTAAAATCTATTGCCCTGATTCAAACACTTCTTGCTTGGCTATTGGCTGTACATCCCTGTAGACCAAACAGGTAGTATAACTTTGACTTCTGAAGATTCTTCCCTGCCCATCCCACTGCCTTGGAACAAGTTTTCAAAATTTTCTCTGAGAAATTTTGTAATTTCTTGTTTGTATAATTTCCTTTTTTAAAAAAATACCCATTTGGATATATATTTAATTTGTCATGTCTAATAGCCTTGCAAATTCAGGGGTTTATACCTTATTTCATACATACAATATGGGTCTTGGTATTATGTTTTCCCAATTTTGTGATGGTGCTGCAAGGCAGTAATTTCTTTCTCTATTCTAGATTAAATACCACAAAGCATGGAATGATGTCAAGTCAAATTATACTCTAACAGATACCCCACAGCTAGATATGGCCCGAGAGGCAGCCAGAATTCTTAATCAGGTGCGTGATCTCTCCTTGACAGTTTCTACTGACATTAATGACTCTTTCGAGGAATTTAGAAAACTTACCTTATTAAGAACATCTTAAAGGAAAGATTCTTTATCCTTATACTTTAAAATAGGTTACATACATATGGTAATAATTATCATTATAGTAGTACTGAATTCATCCTCACTTTTATTTTCCACAGAATTTATACAAGGAAAGCTGGGAGAAAGAAAAAGCCACTGGTTACCTCTTACCTCCTGACACTGTGCAGATCTGTCATGCCAAACGCTCAAATGATGTCCAAAGTGAGGTAATAATTTTTCTCATTAGGAAGGCAAGCGCTTGGAAGCCTGGAAGTGTTAAAGTCCTTGCAAAGTCAACAACAGACATGGGAAGCTTTCCATTAGGTGTAATATCCAGTTGACATCTCATGACCCGTGAAGTCCACTGTCCTCCAAACAATTCAGGCATCTTTGTTATTATGGGTTTTGCAGATATCAGTACTGAAAGGTCAGATTCTCCTTCCACCTTCACTTTCTTCAGAAACAGTCCTTTCAAAATCAGTTAAGGTGGACTTCCTTATTTTATAAATGTTAAATAATTGAAGTGATACTATGATTATAATATATAGCTCTGATTTAACTTTTTGTCATATTATGGAGGCTTTCTCCTTGAAAAACTGTAAGATGGTATGCAATTACATTTTAAACTTTTGCATAATGGATGTTGAAATTACTACGTGACTCTTAGTTTGAATATACATTTTATCAAAACTGTGTGACATAAATACCTTAAATAAGCATCCACTCTTCACACTCAAATAATTTGTTACAAAGATTTGTTACAAAACTGATGCTAAATGCACTTATTAGCAAACATTGTCTAACAAGGCTTTCCTTTTATGTTGAAAATACTGTTTACTGAAAAATGGTAGCATATTTGTCTAGAAAAGTATGTATTTTGAAGTGGAAGGACTGTACAAAGTGACATTACAGTTTGTGTTATATTTTTATTTGGTCGTGTACTGAAAACCTAAGACTGCAGTTGACAACTCCCTGTTTCATTTATTCTTTGTGTTAACAAAACCATAGCTGTTCACAGGTTAAAAACAGAGCAGATGATAGAATCAGTGTTGATTTTATACGTATTTCTCCCCTCTTCCATCAGCTTAAATACAAAGCTGACTACGTCAAACAAAGAGGTCACTATGTTGGAGTTGCCAGTATGAGAGATGATCCAAAACTGGTGTGGTTTGAGCACGCAGGCGAGATCCAGAATGAGAGATTGTACAAATCAGACTATCACAAAACAAAGTCCAAAATCCACATCCCTCCGGATATGGTGTCAGTTGTAGCAGCAAAGGAAGGTCAGACCTTGGTCAGTGATATTGACTACCGCCAATACCTGCATGAATGGACATGCCATCCTGACCAGAATGACTGTATTCAGGCAAGGAAGGCCTATGATCTGCAAAGTGATGTAAGTGATATTACATACATACTATGTAATTTCTACTTGGTTTGGTCTAAGTATATTGTCCATATTACACAAGACTGAAAAATGTCATCCTGAATTAAATAATTTCTTTCCTTTTTTTATTATTTTTTATGATTTAGAATATTTATAAATCTGATTTGGAATGGCTTCGTGGCTGTGGTTGGATTCCTCTGGATTCAGTGGAACATAAGAAAGTTAAGAATGCACAAGAACTGATAAATAAGGTAAGAGAAAATATTTGAGCAGTTATGCGATTAGCTCTTCTTTCTCATGTACAGTGTTTAAGAAAATATTTCATCTCTTTGCAGAGAGCATATACGAAAGAAGCCCTTGATAACTTTTCCAATTATACCAGTGTGGTTGACACTCCTGACATTGTTTTGGCAAAGATTAACTCTGTCAATCAGAGTGATGTATGTACTTTTTTTTAAACAGAAACTGTTATATTACTAGAATTGACTTAATTGCTTTTGCTAAACTATACTGTGTTTAGCCTTATGTATGTGTGCGTGTGCATATGCATGCTTCATTAATAATAGACTTTTACTGGGGTAAATGAGTTTAGTAAGAAGTGATATAAAGGAACAACACAATATTGCTATCCAAAATAATTTTGCTTGTTTCTTTAGAAGAATATAGCATGTCCCTTACTTTGAGTTTACATAGATCTTGCTTATAGTAGTTTAAAACTGAGTCCTGTTCTTGGTGAACTGCAGTTAGTTGTATAGTGCTAGTGGAGTTCCTGGTGTTGCTACTAACCTGTATTTGTTGATCAGTATGTTTAATTTCACTAGAATACTGTGCGGATTTTGTGGTGTGACATACTGATGACATTCGTCTGCGTATTATACTGGTTGGAATGTACTATACAACATTACTGAAGATATGATAACATAACAGAAAATTAATGTCTACTTCTAATGGGTGGTCTAGTTGGGGTAGTTTATTTCTCCTGTGGAATTAACATTGTGTTTGTTTTCTTTTGTAGCTAAAATACAAAGAAACATTTAACCTTGAAAAAGGCCAGTATATTGGGTCCGATGATACTCCGGCACTGAACCATGCCAGAGACATGTCCTTACTATACAGTGATGTAAGATTCGATAAATATCTAACTAACCTTTAATTTGTTTATTTTGAAAGCAACAGAATGTGGAATGGACTTCAGAAAACTATTCTATTTCTCTTTCTGCCATTAGTCTACTGGGTGGCACTAGGAAAGTTATTTAATCTCTTTGTTCTACAGTTTTTTCCCAGTTTGGATCATTGGGATAAGTATAATTTCTTTCCTTATTGAGCTGATCTTAAAGCACTGCTGTGTGGTGTTTGGAAGCAATAATAGTATAACAGTAGTAGTAGTAGATTTTGTGTGACAAAAACACTTTATAATTCCATCCAATAATATCTTCCTAGACTACTGATTATTTATTTTTTATAAGAAAGGAAAATTGTAGATGATTTACATTATTAAGCAGTTACTTCTGAGGAGCCTTAATAATTTTAATGGGAAATCTCTATTTTTTGAAAATGTAAGTAACTACTCATTCATACGAGTAGGTGCTTCGTCATTTAGTCTGAAGGTAAAGGTATTTAATATTTAACAAAATATGATATAGTAGAAAAGTGCCACTGGCACAGTTAATGCTTTTAAAAATAACAATAGTATTACTTGGAGATTTTTCACAATTTTGCACATGTATCTATAATATCAATGTCAATTCTATACTGTACTTTTAAACAAGAGTTCATATGTACATTTTGGATATTTTTATTGCTCTTCTGGATGAGAAATGTTGAATTCCAAATATAGTAAAGAAGGAAGAGATCAGCTCAAACTTGTGCTCAGGTACCTTCCTGAATTGGAGCACTTATTCTTTTTGCCTTCCTCACACTGAATGAGTGTTCAAAATGAATATTCTTCGTTTTCTTTATTGGGACAATTAATGGAATAAGGAACTACTCTATAAAAATAGTCATATTCCATGTGCATATAAATGGCAGAGTCAAGTTTCTTGGAAAGTATAATGGATTTTTTACCAAAACCTGTATGTGTTTTGTTTGTCTAGAAACTTTACAAAAAAGCTTGGGAAATTAGCAAGCCCATTGGGTATACTTTGGATGAGAAATACATTCCACTTGTTGGAGCGAAGCATGCAAACTACATAAATAGTGAGGTTAGTACGAATTTTCCATTCTTTCTCTTTTTTTCCCCCCTATATGTTGTTAGAATGAACTTTAAAATTTCCACATGAATGTTTTGCAGCTTAAATATAAGGAAATATATGAGAAGCTGAAAGGCCATTACCTGGCTGGAAAGGAGATTGGTGATTTCCCCAGTGTCATTCATTCACTAGCATTCCAGAAAATAAGAAGTGCGGTAAGGAAAGAATTAGTCTTGCTGTAGTATCTTCCATTTTCTCTATTTTAGTGTGACATATTTAAACATAAATAATGCAATGCTTAATAGTATCAGTAAAAGTGTTCTCGACATGTTTGCTTCCTGAATGGTTATTTTGTATGTAGGTTGAATAATTGAACTTGAAATGATTTAGGAGATTAGGAAGGGATTTGTTTAGCTATTAGACATTTCAGAATGGGGGAAAAAACTTTTTTCTATTTCAGTTTAAGAATCTGAGCAGTAAGAAATACTACGTGACTTGGGATTCTTTTGCTTTATGAAAAAGAAGTGTTAATTTTGAACTGAAGTAGGAATTTAAGAACTGGAAAAGTAAATGCACATTTGGTGTTTTGTTATTATCACCACTGCACATATAGCATGTCATCCAGGGCATAAAGTTAGTATAATCCCAAATATTCTGTCTTTATTCGGATGGGGAGATTTAACTAGATTAAAAGCATGTTTGTAGCATATGACTTTTTTTATCTTGAAGTCTTGTTAATTTTCTCACCAGCGGTTAAATCTGCAAGTGAAGAAGGTCCTTCTTGTCCTTCTAGAACCTCATCTGAATAAACGGTGATTAATATCAAAGTTAAGATTTCATCCTATTGAATCCCATGGGAGTTTAGCCTCTAAATCCAGAAAGCAGACCTCAGATTATGCTATAACCTGTAGCCTATTAAAGTCAAAATTATGTAGAAACCCACTATTCTCTCTTCTCCCTTTTTCCCCAATCTTTCCCTTTTAGTTGGCATACAGAAAGAATTATGAAGACACCAAAGCAAATGTCCATATTCCAAGTGACATGATGAATCACGTACTAGCCAAGAAGTGCCAGTATATCCTCAGTGATCTTGAATACCGAATTTACCTCCATCAGTGGAATTGTTCACCTGAAGAAAATGATGTTATTCAAGCCAGAAGAGCTCAGGAAATTCTGAGTGATGTATGTGTTTCATTTATTTGCTTGACATTTTAGTAGCCTTTCGTGTATTTTTTTCTAAGGTATTTAAATATAAAATACTTTCAAATATCTTCCATAGTATTTAAATATGAAATTAATAACCATGGTCTTAGATTGCTTAGTAGCACAGTACCAAAAATTACTTTTTTACAGTTTTCTTCAGGACATTTTCATGGTCTGGTTATTTATTATTCACCCATAAATTGGAAAACTTTTAAGTTAACATTTATGAAACCTTCCCAAAGGTCACTGCTATAAACCCAAAATCTGATTTTGACTGGATGAGACTGTATAGAAAGCTTACCACCTGGCACATGCAGGGAAGAGATGTGGGTGTGGGTGTACCATGATGCAGTCAGAATGCTGCTGCACTGCAGTGATCCGTATATATTGTAACTGGGAATGTTGAAATCTGCACAGGGGCCAGGACAGCATCCACAATCCTCCTGGATCCAGTGGGTCTGGAAAAGACTTCTCTTCATTTGTTTGGGGTTGTATAAGCCCACAGAGTCTGAGCTGAGTGGATGGCACACTGAACCACAACACTTGTTGATATTACATAGTCCACAGTATCTCAACGTGGGCCAACCAACCTTCCTAATAAAATTTGATGATGTGTTAATTGCCTGGCCTATTACTATGCTGTATCATTTGGTTTAGTTTCCCTTGCAAATCCTATGGGTAAAAATCATTCAGTCAAACCATGAGATGGGGTAGTCTTCTCTGTGCTCACATTTAGACTTCCAAATAAATTAGAATTACTGAATGAGCCTGGTTCAGATTCAGTGGTAACCTTCTGCCTTGAGTTTGCACAAGTGGAAGATACTGAATATAGAGAAGAAACAAATAGTACTTTCTTCAAGCAGAAAGCAAATTTCTTCCCAACTTAATAGTCTGTACTCTTCCATATAGGTGGTGTATAAAGATGACTTAAATTGGCTGAAGGGACTTGGATGTTATGTCTGGGATACTCCACAAATCCTGCATGCTAAAAAATCGTATGACCTCCAGAGCCAAGTAAGCATGTTTTCCTCAAATAAGTGCATACTTATATTTATATAATTTTTTTATATTTATATGATTTTTTTCTTACATTTATGTTTCACTGGGAATGACACCTGTCCTAGGTGGATTCGCCATCCCTGGAGGTGTTTAAAAAAAGGGTAGACATGGTACTTGGGGATATGGTTTAGAAGTGGTTTTGTCAGGTTAGGTTTAGAAGTGGTTTTGTCAGGTTAGGTTAATGGTTGGACTTGATGACCTTAAAGGTCCCTTCCAACCTTAACAATTCTATTCTATTCTAGTCCAGAGCAGAATTAAGTATTTCCTATTACAGCAGAAATAATTTGTTCAAACTGTTATAATACACTTTTTCAGTTTTGTCTGTAGAGACATGATCACTTTGGTTATTGGAGGAGTGGGAAACTTAGGAGCACGGAAGGACAGCAAGGTTGTGGTTTTTAACAGTGAGAAAATAACACTCTGTTTTTCTGTGTGCCACCTGTGCACAAGATACCCCGGTGAGACATTTGTGTTGGGAAAATGGTGTCTCTTGCCTTGCTGATTGTACTCTTAGCTTACTAGACGCTATACAGGGTTGTGCAGTTTTCAGTATTCCTTAATTCATACTGTATATATATTAAGTATTTCTTTTCTATGGCCTGTCACTTTTAAAGTTGTTCGTAACTGGGCCGTAATCCTGGGCTTCAGTTCTCTAGAACTGATTTTAAAGGAAGCTGGCTGGGAATTTCCTTGTCATTTTCGGCATTAATGTTTGGTTTGTTTTATTTTCTTAGATAAAATATACAGCTGCAGGAAAAGAGAATTTGCAGAACTTTGGTGTTGTTACTGACACGCCTCTCTATGTGACGGCTTTGCAGAGTGGTATAAACGCTAGTGATGTGAGTTTCCCCACTTTTTCTACTCAGACTTTTCCCCGTGCTGCTTCTGAGAATTGAAGAAAGTTAACTAAATCTGTCTTTCATCTTACAGGTGAAATACAAGCAAGATTACCACAAAACTAAGGACAAGTATACAACTGTGACTGAAACGGTGGATTCTGAAAGAGTTGAAAATTTGAAACATCTCTTTAGCAATGTAAGTGTTTCTACGCATTTTTTTTTCTCTTAAGGTGCTACTATGTGGGATTTTTGGTTTATTTTGTTTGTTCACTCTGTTTGAAGATAAACATCCAAACATGGAGCTTGTCAAAGCCAGTGATACTCCTCTGCGTTGCTCAAGTATGGGAAAGATGCTGTATTTCAGGCAGAGGGCATATTTTCTAACTGTAGTTCCAGTCGTGTCAAAATACATGCATTAATAAATGGCTTCCCTGAAGAAAATTACACCTGAACAAAATTAAGACCTTGTATGAGAATGGACATGAATAGTTAGAAAGCATTTTTGTTACCCTTTATGTGCACTGTCAAGATTAAACTAGAGTACAGCCTCTTGATATTAAATAATAGTTACGGCGTGTAAATAGAAACAGGCCCTTTGATTTCTATTGGTCATTGGTTATTACCCATAAGAAGAGTTTTTGCACTCAGAGAGACTTTCTGTTTCCCCACAGAACATCTACAAGGAAGCCTGGGAAAAAGTCAAAGCTACTGGCTATATATTACCCTCCGATGCTGTATCCCTAGCACGTGCAAAAGAATTGAAGCATAATGCTAGTATTGTAAGTGAATAAAATACTTTCTTTTTTTTTTAATCAGATCATCAATTCTAGCAATGAAATCCTTCATGCCTTGCATATACTATAGGCATATTTTTTTTTTAAATTATCTTCTCTTTCTAATTTAGATATGATAATTTAGATATGAGATATCTGCAGATAATCAATTTTCTGTGATAATCATTTGGATAACAGATAGTCCTTTGCTGCTTGTTTTCATGGAAAAAAATGTAACATTTTATCGTAACAGAAACTGTTTCTTGAAAATGTCTGGTGAGGTTTTATTTTAGTCTGAATTGCATAAGCATCCAGGTCAGAAAAACACCAAACGTCTTTAAATGATGCTTTACTGAGTATAGAAGAACATAATCTTATGCTTTAGTGAACTGAGGCTCATGAGAGATCACTCTCTTCATGGATATCTTTAAATGAAAGAACTGGAACAATAAATAAATTCTACATCTATTTATTTTTAAAGTCTTCTAGTCAGCCGTTGTTACTTTTACAACATAGTAGTTACGATGTGCTTTCTTTGCCATATAGAATCAAACAGAAAACCAAGATCTGCTTTAGCAGCTTTCTCTGTTTGTTGGACTAAGCTAAATATTTTGCTTACTGATTAATTTTGGTCCAAAAATACAGTTGACTCATTGGAGTCACTTATTTGTTGCCTTTCTTTGCATCTGCTTAGGTAAAATACCGAGAAGAATATGACAAGTTTAAAGCACTCTACACACTACCTAGAGGTGTTGAGGATGATCCCAATACTGCAAGGTGTCTTAGAGTTGGAAAGTTCAATATTGATGTAAGTGGTGTTTTCTGACGTGTATTTTTCTGATAAAATCATACGTATTTCAGAAGAAGCTACTCAAAGAATCCACATGCCTTCATTCAGATATCACATTTCCACATGCATTTGGCAGTGTTCTGTATTTGTTAAATTCTCTAATACACCCACAAATGTCTTTTCAAGCTTGTGGCTGAAGTGTTAAATTGCCTGCATGGCTAAACTTTTAGTGTAACATGTTTATGTACAAAACAGAGCACTACATAGTCTACCTGCTTTTACCACGTGAGTACAATGAAAATGTGACAAATTGTATATTATCACCCTTGATAAGGTTCTGCAAATTATTTTTAGAGCAGGCAAGATGTAAATTTTAGTCATAGCCGAAGTGATTGGTCTCCCACTAACATTCCATGAAAATATCAATAATTTTGCTTCAAATTTATGAACAGTTAATGCTTCAGGCTATTTGCGAGGATTATTAATGTACTGCTTTAACTCTGCAGCGTCTGTACAAGGAAGTCTATGAAAAGAATAAAGCCAAAGTCCACATTATTCCAGACATGGTAGACATCATTTCTGCTAAGGATGCGCAGAAGAAAGTCAGTGAAATTGATTACCGCACACATCTCCACGAATGGATCTGTCTACCAGATCTTCAGATCAATGCCCATGTTCGAAAAGTAACTGATCAACTCAGTGACGTAAGTTCACAAATCGTGTTCATGGCTCACTTTTTAAAAAGATCCTTACATTTATGCTCTGTTAGAGGAAATGATTTAGCAAAAGCTTAGTTGGAGCACTCTGAAGTTGCCACTTGAGTCCATTGTGTTATGTACTGCTAAACAGCATCTGTATCATGTTTTCGTAACACTTGGCAGTAAGTGCGTAGTTGAGATGTGGCTTAGTGTGCATAATTTCACTGTTATCAGTGTAGACATTGGGTGATAACATTACAGTTCTACCAGTTCAGCCAACCCTGTCTGTAAATAGATTATTTGATTGCATAAGGTGTGGAAACTTTGCAAGTTTGAGAAAATCCTGATGGTGCGAAGCTTCTATGTACTTACCTTGCATAGGTTATCGCAGGATTAGGTCAGCGATCTATCAGTAATCATTGCCCAGTAGGATATGCAAGTATTTTTTTTTTAAATCATTGGATTTTTTAATTTATTGGCCAAATGGAAGCAATGAAGTAAAATGATTTAAATTCCAGAAGGAATTGTTTTGATTTTCTCAAACCAAAAAACAAAGTCAAAATACTAAAAACCTTACTTGCCATCATTTGACAGTGGTGTTTCAGACTGATTTAGCAGTAAGGGATTAGATCCTAGTGGAAGTCTTACAGATTGCTGCTTTTCTCTGATACCTTAGGTGGTATACAAGGATGACCTTAACTGGCTGAAAGGCATTGGCTGCTTTGTTTGGGACACTCCTGAAATTCTCCATGCCAAACATGCCTACGATCTTCGCAGTGATGTGAGTGGATACCAGTTTTGCTTCTTAGTTTTCTGACTCCATTGTATTAAAAAGGTGGAGTAGCTTTCTTCTACTCCAGATATAATCTGGAAAATGTTATATATCCTTCTGTACTGAAGTATTCATGAAATAACCATATATGGTTATTTAAACTTTGCTGCTCCAGAAGTAGCTATAATATCAATACACTTTCTGTTTAAATGCTTGTTCACTAATAGAATAGTTCAGTAATAAAATAAATAGTAGATATAGTAAATATAATAATGTAATAAATTCGATTAACAATGACTAGCCTTACTAATTAGACCTCTTGAATTTCTCTCTGCAGATTAAATACAAATCTAAAGCAGAAAAAATGAAGAATGACTACACTGTGGTCATGGACACTCCTGTCTATGTCCAGAATGTCCTCAGTGGCTTGAATTTAAGTGAAGTAAGTGTTTGTATCACCTTTCGCCCCCAGTATTGCATATGCCATCACCTCACAAGTTCATTTAATCATTGCTGGTTATCTACAGCTCATTGCCTGTGCCTTTATTAAGATATGAGAACACAATCACTGAAATCATTAATTGCCTGATTCCAAAAACTTTCATCCAATTTTTTAGGAGAAATTCCCTTATATATGCAAACAATACATACGGTGAGAGAACATCACAACTATGAGTCTCGTCTAATTACTTTTTCTTTTTCTCAGGCTGTCTATCGTGGTGAATATAAGCACAATGTTCAAGGCAAAATGATTCCTACTGATAAAACAGTAGATTTGGAGCGGGCATATCATGCAAACAAAATACAGAGTGAAGTAAGTGTAAAACTTTGGGGTCCACAGAGTTTCTGATATTCAAAAAGCAAATTCTTTAAAGTTAATGTCTGTCTGTAACTTTTGAGATAAAGAAGCTAGATTTCACTGCTCTAAAATGAAATTGGGAAAATGTCCTTATTTAAGCTACAAGTATGCATTATAATGCAGACAAGGGGGAAATCTTTTGCCAATTGCAATTAAGATATTTCCTATGCAGCTAATGAATACTCTCAAATTTTACACACAGTTGTCACAAACTCTCTCTTTCTCTCTTCTCTGGCAGAATTTGTATCGCTGGGCTGGTGTGAATGCTCTCCCTACTGGATACAGCCTTCCCACAGATACCCCCAGCTTTCAGCATGCTAAACGTATCAAATACATTGGCAGTGATGTAAGTAATGTACTACGTCCTTCTACAACATGAGTTGCAAGGGAATATTTGATGCCTATCCTGTTTGAGACAGTTTTTTCTCAGATACGAGATTGCTTGTCATAGAACAGCAAGAGCTGGGAACCGAGGGTGACCACAGCATAGGCAGTGGTCCATCATCCAGGGTCAAGTCCCACTGTTCCTGAATGGGGTGGGCAGAGCAGAGTGCTGATAACAGGTTGTATCAACAGTCCCAGACAAGGCGAGAAACCAGATAAATCCAGGAGACAGGGCTAGACACAAGTTACCAATGATATAGGACCAATGTCCATCCAGGAAATGAGGATGGAGAGAGGGCTGAAGACAAGATGTGCTTACAACAGGCAAGGCCTGAAATCCCAGATGTGGCTAGTCAAGTCAATTAAAACTTATTAGTGCACTCAAGCCCAAACATTAATAATGTTTACCTTAACAGAATTTAAATGTTGCCAAACCCCATAATTATCTGAAACAATTACTATCAAAATATAGATTTCCTCAGGCAGATGCGAATACCTTATTAGACACAAGAGAAATTTAAAACATTATTAATCATGGGCCACATGATAAAGGTAAAAGTAATGATGATGTGTAGTGTGTTTAACTCTGGTATAGCTACATCTCACTTGTTCATCTCTAAAAATCTGGCTCTTTATACTGCATAAATTACTGTCAGAACTACGGTGTAAGTAGAATCACAATCAAATTTAGTTTCTGTATGGTTTTGTTCCTTTTTCCCCTTTGTAGCTGAAATATAAAGAAGCCTACGAACACATGAAAGCTAAAGGCTATACTCTGGGACCTAAAGATGTTGGATTTGAAAATGTGAAGAAAGTGAATCAAGTCATTAATGAGGTACAGTAAATATACGCATTTGCTTTCAATTGTATTTGTAGTGCCCAAAATATGAATGATGAGTGTACATTGACTGGGAAGGTGTGTAGGATCCCTTTCTTTGAGGCTTTTAAGAGCAGTTTAGACAAATATCCATCAAGAATGGCAGGGGATCTTTGATCCAGGCTTGGAGTTGGGCTGTATGACTTTTTAAGGTTCTTGATAACTCTAACTTTCTGTAATTCTGTAGAACTGTTACCATAATATAAAATCAATTGCGACCTAACTTTGTTAACCGATCTGCTGCTACTGGATTAAAATTGCATAAAAATTATTGTACCTGTGTGACATTGAGTCTTGATAATTTTAGGTTTTATATATATGTACTTACTTCATTGATCATTTGCTTTAATAGGACAAAAATTAAACATACATATTTACATATTTGTAGGATTAGAGTCTCGTATTAGCCATGCATTGGAGATGCTGCTATCAGAAACAATTGTGGAAAATCTTTGCCTGATTACAAAGTAGTATGTTTGCTCCCTTTTCTTTGGTAGTTAAGCAATACCTAGCAAAAAAAAATGCCCTTAAAAGACAAGTACTTACACTCTGCCAAACTGCTTGCCATTTTAAGTTTTTAACATGTAGAATGCTGTCTTCCTTGATACAGAGGTTGTATCGAGCAACATACCACAAGAACAAGGACAAGATTCATACCACTCCAGACACACCAGAAATCCGTCAAGTCAGAGCAACGCAGGAAGCTGTCAGTGATGTATGTGTTTTTCTAACATAAAACCAGAAGAGATTTAGAATATTCAACATGACCAAACATGTGAAATGTTATTTTTATTTTGTCTTTCAGCTGATCTACAAGTCAGATTTCTTTAAGCTGCAGGGACACTTAATTTCCTTGCCATACACTCCTCAGGTGTTGCACTGCCGCTATGTTGGGGACATCACAAGTGATGTAAGCGACTTCTGTTCAGACACCTGGTATTTGAATACAACAGGCCTAATACTTTTATACTGAAAGCGGAATTTGGCTTCTATCATCTCTTGCATTCTATTCTGTAATAGATAAATGCTTTGTCCCTGTGTTTAGGGACTGATTAATGAAATTATCCCAAAAGTTAACTTTTGAGTTTTCTTTTTCTAATTGCCTCATAGAATAAATACAAAGAGGATCTGAAGTGGTTGAAGGGCTTGGGTTGCTTCCTGTATGATACTCCTGATATGGTCCGTGCTCGTCAGCTGCGTAAACTTTGGGTAAGATTTTTCTTCTGAGAACTATGTATAACAACGGTTAATTTATTTACATGCATGCTATGTACTTCCAGAAACCTAAGTACATGAAAATGAGTAAAGACTTGTGACAGAATTTCTTGCTATGCAGCTAGTTAGTTGTTTCAAAGCACTGTTAAGTCACACTGTAAATTTTCCTTTACTACCAAGAATAATAAAAGCTTCCTAAGTAATACTGCTTTTCTTTTTACAGTCTAATTATATATACACTGATACTGCAAAGAAGATGTGGCCTAAATACAATGTGGTATTGGATACTCCTGGATACAGAGCAGTTCAGGAACTAAAAACCCATTTGAGTGAAGTAAGTTCTATATTATTTTTGCACATCTTTGTTAGCTATGATTAAGCTCAGACCCTCTCACTGTTTTTTCTGAAATGCATGCAATGTTATAATTGTGAAGCTGTTCAGCTGCTAAATGAACATATGTGACAGAAGAAATAATTCATGGACCTGTCTTTTTCCAGCTGGTTTACAGAGCTGCAGGCAAGGAGCTGAAGACAAAATACACTTCCATCCTTGATACACCTGACTTCTTAAGAGCCAAGCAAGGACAAAAAATACAGAGCCAGGTGAAAAATTTGTACTGATAAAAAAACAATCAGGAGATCCCTCTTAATATACTCTTAAAGTACAGCAAAATCTTTCCAGGCCATTTCAAAGCAATGTAGAATTCCTAGGGAGGATGTTAAAATGACTATTGCTCATTTTTAAGTGGCTATGAATTTTCATGTTGACTGGATCTCTGTAATGGACATGTTCAGCTTTGTCCTTCTGAAATAGAGCATTGAACACTGGTACAGTTCTGTTCAAATTCTCTGAAACTCTGACTTCATCAGAGGAATAAATAGTTTTATCCATCTACTTTTATTCATCATCATTTCTTTATTCATATAGTAGTTCATTATCTGAGTTATTATCTACAAAGTTTGTGGAATTTTTAAATTTGCAGAACAAAATGAAGATACTCATCAGAGAAAAAAGACC
Organism: Burhinus bistriatus; assembly: GCA_013397275.1. Lineage (NCBI taxonomy): Eukaryota > Metazoa > Chordata > Aves > Charadriiformes > Burhinidae > Burhinus > Burhinus bistriatus. The sequence continues at coordinate 37,028 of VYXH01010512.1, forward strand.
TTATGGATGTTTTTATCTAAAGCTGTGTCTGAATGTAGGGCAGGGAGGTCATTAACATCACATGCGTCTGACTTCTTGGTTTGTGAGCATGTTACTGGCAGTTAAGGAATATCAAGAGTACTGATGGAGAAAGATGAACTGAGATAGCATGGAAGAGGAAAGGGCATGTTATTTTTTCCTGGGGTAAATTGTGTGGTTACGTATACATTGTGAATTTACAGACATTCTTCAGAAAGGTAAAGTAAAACTTACTTGAAATGTACTTTTTTTTTATTCTTTTCTTCTCGCTGCAGTACTTGTATGTGGAACTTGCCACGAAAGAGAGACCCCATCATCATGCTGGTGGTCAGACTCCAGCCTTTACACATGCTAGGCATGTAAAGGACATGGTCAGTGAGGTAAGATATTTGGGTTTTTTCGTTTGGTACCACTATGCTGAACTGTTCAGAAGTTTTATTTCTAATTTTAGTGATAGTTTTAAGGCTCAAATCTGTTTACCTTTCATTTAGTTTTCTGTCTCTTATGCTTAAGTTCCACTTCTCCTTTGTAAGTTGTGCTAAAAGAGTACACTTTTTTAATATGTTTTAGTATTATATAAGATACCTGTTTCTAAGTGTTTGTTTGCAGAGTCTGAGGTATCCTGGCTGCAAGACCAGGAAGACCTATAAAGAGCTGAGCAGCTGAGCTTGTTTCCCAAAGTTTTGACAGAAGCACTTTGCAAGAATGACTTTATGCACTTGGTGTAGCACCCCTGGGTGTTAACATAATACCAGATTAAACAAATCCTTCTAAGGTTAAAGATATAACTTTTCCCTTTTGCTGTCTCTCTTAGAAAAAGTATAAAACCCAGTATGAGAAGATGAAGGACAGATACACGCCTGTCCCTGACACACCAGTCTTGATCAGAGCCAAGAGAGCATACCTGAATGCCAGTGATGTATGTAGTCCATGAACACTTTCGCTGCTGCTTTTTCTCGGTTTCTTTGCAAAAAGAACAGAAAAAGGATCAATGGGGAACAAGCATGCCAAGCATAGAATATCTCAGTGTGGGTCATAAACTAGGTCAACCCATTTGCATGTACATTTCCATTTGATATTACAGGGATTATTAAGTTTTTACTTGATGTCACTGTAGTGTTTTTTCATTTATTGCAATTCATTTTCACTTTCCGTTGCACTGAAGTGTGGTCTTACAACAAAGAAAAAATAGATTTAAAGTAATTTACTTACACATGAAATCTCCAAATAGTGCAGACTGGAGTGAAATGATTGATGCTGGAACCAGGATAGAATACCTTTTATCAGATATTTTAATCTCAGTTTTGTGTTAGAACTAAACTTGCATGTCACTGAGAATGTGCTCATTTCTTAATTTAGAAGTAGATTAGAGAGAAAAATTATCTGAGCTGCTGCACATAAGGTTATTAAGGTGAAATTGATTTTTCCTTCAAGTGCAGAATAGTGATTTGCGATTTAAGGCAATGGCTAAGAGTATTCTACTTGTTCGTGAGATCTTTGCTGTATATTTCAGATTGCATGTTGTATCCTGAAAGGATATGTGCTGGGCTGGTGTTTTGTTGCGAGTGATTAGTCTTACTGCTGTCTTAAGAATAATTTTTAAGTACTGCAAAGGAGCATCCCAGTTCTTTTGCACATCTGAATTTCTCCTCTGAGAAAGTCTTTCTCCAAAGACTGAGATGATCTTCCTGCTTTCTTCTAGATCAGGACGTGGAAGAAGGGATAAGTAGGTTTTTTTATGCCAAAAGTGGCGCTTTTTCTATTCTAGAGAGTACTCCTGCGATACATGGATGATTTTTCCTCAGTCTTCAGTCTAAAAGTGAATAAGATTAAATGTTGCTTTACATGTACCAACTCCTTTTCTCTGTAATTTTCACCATAAGTCTCAGTCAAATTGCAATTGATTGTAGGCAATGGCAACTTCTTAAAATTCCTCAGGGCTTACATTAGGATGTCGGACAGCAACATATCCCTGGATGTCATTCCTAAGAGGTAGGAAATTTAACTAAAACAATTGCCAACAGATAAATATAATATATTCTTTTATATGTTATTTTTCTTACCAGTTGCGCTACAAAGAAACCTTTGAGAATACTAAGGGCAAATACCACACAGTGAAAGATGCTTTGGATATTGTCTATCATCGAAAGGTCACCGATGATATTAGCAGCGTATGTATACAACATTTTCATTCCTAATTAGTGTTTGGCATTTAATAACCTAGAATATGCCATTTATACTATCGTTCTATTTAAGTGTGTCAAATAATTAGAAAAATATGATCAGCACTATTAACTTATTTCCTTCTCTGGAATATTATACACTTGATTGCTTTTGATGTTACAAAGGTGAATGCAAGTTAATCTTATTTCCACTCTTTTAATTCTGCTGTTTCAGAAAAAGGAATGTCTTGAAACTGCATGATCTAGAGTGTTCTGTTCTCAAATTGTTTTACTTCGTTCTTTAATTTTCTTTGTAGGTGAAATATAAAGAAAATTATATGAGTCAGTTAGGAATCTGGAGATCGATCCCAGACCGTCCGGAGCATTTTCATCATCGCGCAGTCACGGATGCTATTAGTGATGTGAGTTCAAATAGTTCCTGGATGTGAGAAGTCGAAAGTTGTAAGCAGGTTTCCCAAATGAAAACCAAGTCTTATTTCTTGAGAAAGGGAAGGCAGCTGAAGTTTTTAAAGTGATTTACACTTTCACCTGGCAGATCTGTGAAATGACAGAGCAAATCAGATGGCTAAAATTACAGCCCAGCTCCTTTTGAAATGAACAGAATAGTCTTAATGCATTTCAGTTGCATTTGCTTAGATTTGTTTAACCCTGTAACAACCTTTAATTGTACATATCTGTACATATACAATACCCTCTTAATTGTACAAGAATAGATGTTTCTTAATTCACACAGGTACTCCAATAGCTAATGATAGATTAGGTATGTGAATAATCTGAGTCCATCTGAAAAGTATGAGTAACTGTAACCTATTTTATAATGGAATAATAATGGATGTAGCTCTGTTTGCTACACCTTGTGTTGAGGTGCCATTTCAGCATTGATCAGCTGCCACTTGGTGCTGCTTAAAACTGAATCCTTTTACTTCTTTTCTAAAGGTTAAATACAAGGAAGACTTATCATGGCTCAGGGGCACTGGCTGTTATGCATGGGATACTCCAAGTTTTACTCTGGCAGAAAAGAATAAGGTGCTCTACAGTGGGGTAAGTAAAACACTCTGAATTGTTGCTAAATGTTTTTTTGATGCTTGCTTATATTGTAGATAAATTTTTTGCAGTGGAATCCTATTCTGACCTAGACATTGATACGAATAACTCATGGTAGAACTTCATATGTAGCATCTAAAATTTCAGTACTTACTATAAAAGAAAACAGAGGCAAAATGATCTTTTACTTATCCCCTCTGTTCCTTGCAAAGCTATCAGCTCCATAGTAATTTTCCTAGTGATTCTAAGTCTAACTTTAAAATTATGAAGATTTGAAATTTCTGTTGCTTTCTTGATGTGGTTGGTCCATCCTGCAAACTGCTACATTTACAACTCTTTTTTGTTTGTAAATACGTTAAACACACATACGCAATAATTCTACCATGGTTTTGCTGCAGATTGTTTCTAAAACCATGTTTTCATTGCCTTACCCAACCCTGTGTTGTTTGGTTTTTTTCCTCCAGTGTAAGTACAAGGAAATATTTGAGAAGACTAAGTCTCATTTTAAGTACGTAGCTGACTCTCCAATTAACCAGCATTTTAAATATGCAACTCAGTTGATGGATGGGGTAAGTGTTAAAGATTTCTGTAGAGTCTCATACTGAAGTAGTAAGTGTGTGTATGTTAATACCAAGTTGAAGGCTGATCTTCCTTATGAAATCAAAATATATCCAGGCTTAAAGGTGTTTTAAGGTCAGACTAAAATCATGAAGGATGAGGTTGTTCTTATTGTCTGTCTGAGTATTAGGACAGGCCAGGTTTACAGTACCTAAAAACCGCTCTCCCATTACTTTGTCAATTGCAAAGAAACTTCTTTGTTGACTGGTAAATAAATGCTGACAAATAATGCTGCTTGCTCAGTGACACTGATTGTTGATTGTCATGTGAAAAAGGTATAGAGAGAATCAAAATTGCTTTCCCGAAACATTGAAAAAAAACCATCAGTGTTAGAAAGACAGTATTGTGTCCGAAGTTACCATAGCTCCGCTTCATTTCAGATATTTTGCCTTGAATTCTCCCACTCTAGTACTTACTTTTTCTTACTTTTCTCCTGCAGTGCTAAAGAAACAATAAATACAACATAGTAGCAAACGGGGTTAATGAATGGCCCTGGGTTTAAGATTACAGTCGCCAATGGAGTTTCTAGGAGTAGTGCCGTACACCCACAGGACAAAGTCCATTGAAAAGCACTGTGTTTTGTGTGACTTCTCATCAGCTTAGAGTTGGTGTACCACACCAGATTCTGATACTTTTCATATATTTAGACTCTCACATCTTGGTATTTTATTCTTTTTCACCAGATGTTATGTTAATTTGTTTACCTGTCAGTAAATGTATTATTTGTGCTATGTAAGATGAACTGTTTCACAACAGATACCATTCGGGTACCATTGCTACCGTTTCATACTCAATTTGATAAGCAGCAAACCGGAATTTGTTATGGAAGATTGTTAGTATTCAGTCGTCTTATTGTTCAGTAGAGCAAATAAGAAAAAATTTAATATGAGAAACATAAATGCGTAAAATTTTAGCAATGGGGACTCCATACATTGAAATGAACTTGCCTAAATGTCTTCTGTTACGTAAGTGATGGTTTTTATGATGAGAGATTATAGTTTTTGCTTACAAAATGTCTGATCATAATGTAACATTGTATTTTACCCTTGCATCTCATTGTGTTCTCTTTGTACTCAGATCAAGAATCTAGTTCCCTACAGAGTTGCTTCTGCAGTTATTTTTCATGAAGAAAGTCAGTCATAAAATGGCTTATTGAAGAGTGGCAGTGACAGAATATAGGCATCCTTAAATTGTAGATTAGGCCTTCCAGTGGAAATTTAGAAATGCATATACTATTTGGAAATGTTTTCTCTCTGTGGGTTTTTTTTTTATGTATTTTTCTCTTTTGGATATGAACTTCAATCCCAGCCTTTAAGTAGTCCGTGTGAAGAGGTTTCAATGGTTAGAACTATGATCTCTCTGTGTCTTCACTCTCTTTTAATTTGTTACACTGTATTATGCTATTCTGAGCAGAAGTTATATAAAGCTGCCTATGAGAAGCTCAAAGATAGGTACAGCGTTATTGTGGATGATCCTAGGAACCTCCTGGCCAAGTGGGGGACTACACTGAGCAGTCAGGTACTGTAGGAGCACTAGCCAGTGCTGCCAGAAAGTGCCTGGTTCACTCGCAGCTACTCTGTCTGTGTGAAATGTCTCTAGCTAGCAGTATCACAGGTTTCATCTGTGACGTTGTGATGTTTTAGTTCAGTCGATCAGACAGTCTTTGTTTTGCCACCCAAAAAGCATTACTACTTTTTGAGTGAGCTAATCTCTACTGTATGTACTTTCATATATTGTGCATCAATTGACATCAGAAATCTAATGCCTCTTGAAGTCATTGGAGAGGTTTTAAAAAATGCATGTTGTATCATGCATTTATTTTTTATTACCTCTCTTTTAATGACTTTCACAAACATTATCTTCTTACACATTACTCAAGCAGCAGTGAGAAATTTGGCTTTTGCGTGCCCTCGCCTTAGTCTATAATTTACTTTTATGTCCCAAAAAATATTTTTGTAATTTCCTTAATGGGATTGTATGCAAATCTTTTGATATATCCTCTTGACATTCTTAATTATATAGATGTAAGTTGTATGCACATCTGAATGAATACATATAGTACGTTGCCTAAATCTCTCCACTCTCAAAGTGTCTGGGATCTAGAGCTGTGTTGTTGTTTACGGTGTTCACAAGTCTCTTTTGTGCTTCGTTGCCATTTGCATGAACAGAGAAAATATAAATCCTTTGCCAAGATGCTCCTGCAACATGGATGTAATGAAATTCTGAGGCCAGATATGCTGACAGCACTCTACAACACATACTTATGGAGCCAGGTAATACAAAGAACTGCTGCTGTAGGAGACATTATATATACAAATATATATATATACAAATTAGCTGCTTGGACTTCTAATATTTAATGCTTGGGAGTTCTCTAAATTCCTGCGGATATTAGACTCCAGAATTTTGTCGATGTGCTTAATGCTGGCTATGATAAAATATTTTTGAAAACAGAATATCTGAAACAATATTTACTGTAACTTGGACTTCACTCAGCTTAGGCTGATCTTGCCTCCATTTTCTCCTTTCCTTATAAGTAATTGTTAGGTACACTTCTATACAATATTTCACATACTTACATAAAGAGCAATTTTCCAAACATTTAAGATACTGTATGTTAGCTATTCCTCATATTTTCCTAGCCAAATTCTCATTCTGTCACCATTTCTTGGACTGACTGACTCTCATAGCACAAGTCCCTTAATTCAGTATGAACATGATTAAATAATTTGGTGAGTAGATTACGCGTATCTACCACTGCCTGAGAATGGTGTCAGACTGTGCCTAGATACAGAACAGAATCATGTGTCACTTCTAAGTGCTCTTAGAAAAGGTATAGGTGCACAGCTCTGTAGTAAATCATGTTTCCTTCAACTTCTTTCTCTACCTTCCGCTTTTAAGCAAGGCAAGCAAAGCAGTCACCATGCAGTCATGTAATAAGTTTATTAAAAAAAAATACTCTCTCCTCTTGCCATTTTTAATAAGAATCAGAAGGTAGAAAGTGTGATTCATCTATTTGTTCATGCAGAACAAAGAGCCTAATATATTTATATTTCTGCTGATGCGAAAGAAAGCCTGTAATGACTCGGATATTATTGTGAAGAATTCATTTTCCATATTCTACCTTCATTTAATCTGGATTCCAGCATATATATTTTGGTTGTACCAGTTGAATGAAAATGTGGCTTATTAAATAAGTTATACATATTTATTTCTGCTCTGCTGACAGCTGCTAGCAGTAACCTTACTCTTTTCAATGATAAAAATGATTCCTGACTGTGCCAGTTGAAACCAGCATATAAAATTTAAATTATAAACTGGAAATGCAACAGTAGAAAACAATTACATGAGAGGGAGGGGGCTGTTCTTCTTTGTAACTATTAGCACAGTTAATAAAATTCTTCAGTAATAAGGTACTGAAGATCTTCCCTAGACATTTTTGTTGAATTTATCCATGGATTTCTATTATCTAATTAAAAACTCCTTGCAGGTAAGTTTGAGTATGTTTGAAGAAAAAAAAAATAGCACTCTGCCTGACCTGCATGTTCATCTGAGTTGACTTCATGTTATGATTTGTTGTTTGTGTATAATTTTTTATATTTTGTCTGTCATAGTCCTGTTTCGAAAGCATGGGTTTATATTCTGATGCAAGATAGAGCATGAAAGTTCTTTTTTAAAAATGTGTTCTAACTTCTTCCACCTGCCCTCAGGCTGTCTATAGTGGGTTATCATTCTTGGTGTACAGTCTGTTCTCACTGAATTCTGTGAAAACAGGTTTAGAGTCCTGAGTGGGGCAGGATGATCTTTAAGAAAGAAATTATCAAGATACAAATTCTGCTATCAAAGCCTTTAAAATTGCCTGGCAGTATGATATATTCAGTGGATGTTTTTATCTTCTACTGTGTAAGATGTTTTATGTTTCTCTTCATGTGATGAATATTTAAAAATGAGATATTCTCCAGTTATGAATTTTAAAAGTCATTCATCTGCCAAGATTGCTTTTTTAGCTCAGTCTTGGAGGTTTAGGATAGAAGTGAAGCTTTTACACTCAGTGAAATAAATGCAAAATTAATCACACAAATAGATAGACAATCTCTCAGGAAAATAAGGGGTTTGCAAAGTTTAGCTCGTTGTGCATGTTGAGCTTTCATTGGCTTTGGTGGAAGGATTTAGCAATTTTATGTGTGAATATAAATATATCTCCTGAAGATGTTTTGTCTTGGTTTGTGTGGTTAACATACACTCTTTCCCAATCACCAGGTTGAATACAAAAAGGACTATGAAAAGAAGAAAGACAAGTATACTATGGTTGTGGATACTCCAGAACACTTAAGGACTACAAAAGTCAACAAACAGATTAGTGATGTAAGTGTGGTCAGTCCCTTTCAAGCATACCTCCTTCTCTGAATTCTGACCTTTGAAGTGTGATAATTAAGAAGATGACATTTTCAATAGTCCATTATACAATGTTTCTCATCTTGATTTTTTTTTCAATTGACACCAGTAATGCAGAAAAATAATATAATCTATAATTTTTATCTTCAGATTATTTACAAATTGGAATATAACAAAGCGAAGCCTAAAGGCTATACTACAATCCATGATACACCTATGTTATTGCATGTGCGCAAGGTCAAGGACAGAATAAGCGATGTAAGTAAATTATCCTTGTTTGTGGTTTCAAAAAGATATATAATTTTTTGCTTTGATATGCAATAGTTTTAACTCACATGTAACACTGTCATTGAAAAATAGCTTCTTGTTAGAGCGTATTGGTTTTGTTTGCATGTAAAACTCTGTATGTACTTAGTGCTTTGTCAAAAAATGCAATAGTGTATGAATGTATTCCGGAAGTTTTTTCGTCTAATGTTCTCCTGTAGCTCTTGGAACATTTTTGCTGGGGTAGAGCAGCCCTCACTAGTAATAAAAGCTGTGAACTGGAACTGGTATCTAATAAAGGCATGGATTTGGGGAGGTTGTTTCTGGGTTTTCTTCGTCTGTTGGCTAGTGGCTTTTGTGGAGCCTTGAATAAAGTACTTAATACATTGCTGTGTTTATTCATTTCTTCTATGGATATTGTAAATATGCCAGGTAAATATTCCGATCTAAAATAAATATGTGTTTTGATTATGGGGCAATGGAAGGCTAAAAAGAAGAGAGAGAAAGGAAGATGAATTGGATAGAATGTCATAGGATTTGGGAGTCCTGGTGCTAATTCCTCCTCCTGCCCTAGACTTTCTCTCTTACATTTGTATTGTTGTTCCTTAGATATCCATAAATAAAATGAGGATACTAGCACTTTTGTAACTCGGTATAGTCCTGTGAGAATAAGTAGCGTGAAAGTCATTCAGATGCTACATGGATTATCTATATAATGAGTAAATCTAGGAGGAAAAAATGACCATATTATCCAGTTACTAACGTGGATCATTAAGAGACAAAGGTTTTCAAAAGCGATCTGCGAATTGAAGTACGTTTTTACGGTTCTAAACTGAGTGCTGAATTTGCGATTCAATACAGGAATTTTCAGAAAGCGTTGAATGTGCCTATCAGAAGACAAGTTTCTTTAAAGTGTTTGTATTGGTGCAAAAAACTAGAAACAGGCAGAATTACTGTTCATGAGTAGAATTCGTTAAATCTTAGTCTGTGCTTCAGGGTGAGTTATACCTGCTACATTTTCTATTTAAAGAGAACTGCTGCTGAAGAGGACCCTTCTTTCAGGCAGATGGTTGATACCAAGTTGGATTGATATAATTTCTTTTTTCATCTGTTTTGATTTTGTCTTGACAAAAGCAATTTTTAATATTGTTTTTCATATTTTTAGGCTTTTCTTGTTGACAATGTTATTATCTTTGTAAACATTTTTTATGTTTGTCTTTCTTTAGCTGAAATACAAAGAAGTGTATGAGAGGAATAAATCTCACTGCAATGTCATAGCGGATTCAGTTCATATTAAGACTCCAAGGCATGCTTACAAGCTAAACAGCAATGTGAGTTCAGTAGTTGAATTTTATTATGGATAGTGTTTGGGACTGGCAGTGGAGACCATGAGAAATTCTTTTCAGTTCCATTGAAATGTTTTGAGCTTGGACATTGCTTCTAATTCTTATGCTGCTTGACTAAACGATATGTTAATTTATTTCATACTAAAGCACTCACTCTTGCAAGTTGTCCTTGAGGTCACTTCAGGTTCTTTATATCTCACACATCTACTGTTCTTCTAGTCCCCCTCCGTTTTCCTGACAGAGACATACCTGTCCCAGAAATTCTCTGTGATGGTGTTCTTGTAGACAAAGTAAGCCCTTCATGGGAAGCTCTCCTGTGTTTCTGTTACTGGTGGCCCAACATCCACTTTGATAGGCAAGGAACTGAAAGCACTCACCTTCTTCACAGTCATGACATCTTTTCAGTCATTTATATTCCTTTCTCCACCTAGCAATGGAAAAACTAGTGTAAATGGACTCCCACTGATTGGTACGTGATTCAGAAGAAAGCCCTAGTCTGATGTAGATGCATTTTCTTGCCTCTTCTCTCTTTAATTGGTACAGATCAAAAAAGAATTTGCATCTTTATGAATGCCATGTGTAAAGTACACAACTTCCAATTAACTTCATTTTTTCTTGTTGTTTTACTATAAACAGCTCGATTATAAGAAGAAATATGAAGCAGCCAAGGCTCACTGGCACTGGATTGCTGATAGACCTGACTTTGTTCAAGCAGCCAAGTCATCTCTGCAACAGAGTGATGTAAGAAAGTCAGAGCAAACCAAATACTCCCTTTCCCCACATTTCTCATGTTCAGAATTAAAAAAAAAAAAAAAATTGTAGAATATTTGAGACTCTCTTCTTTTATCTTTTATTTTTTCTTCCTGCAGTATGAATACAAACTGGACCGGGAATTCCTAAAGGGATGCAAACTGTCTGTCACAGATGATAAAAACACAGTATTGGCCTTAAATAATGCCATCTTGGCAAGTGATGTAAGTACTTGAACACTCATTGGTTTTGTTCTACTAGAACTTTACTTACTACCTGAATTACTTTATTGGAAGTATGATTGGATTAAGAATGAAGCTTTGAAAAGTTGTTCTCGGTCTCACTCCATTATTTGATTCGACTTGTTTGTTTCATTAACAAATTGGCAAAATCTGAATAAATTTGGTCTTGTAAATGTCACTGGCCTAGTTCGGGGATTAAATAAATATTCAAAGTTAACATTGCCTGAACACCCTAAACCTTTGGTATGTCTCTGCATTCCTGTTACTGAAATGAAAATATTATCTGGAGAAAACAACAAAAAAGCTGCAGTTACAACTTGTGCCTAATACAAAATATCTTTAATAATTACTAACAAAATATTAATATTCAGTACTCAATATAGTAATAAAATTCCAAGCGAGAGCTATAGGAATATATAGAGTGGAATGAATTATCCTGGAAAAATATAAAAATATGGGATTTTCTGCAAACTTTTGCACTAACAAGTAGGCACAACTATAGTAATTTCTTTTTAGATAGCCACAAGACAAGGTACACATTACTTAAAATCCTATGTTTTCCTCCTGCTAGATAAAATACAAAGAGAAGCACAACAAAGCTCGAGGAACGTACCATGTTGTTCCAGATACACCTCAGATCCTTCTGGCTAAGAATGTCAGCTCTCTTGTATCGGAGGTAAAACATCGGGCAGTTACTTACTATTTTTAAGTACATCCTTTTAATATTGGAGGGGAATGGGGGACACGGACCTTGCATTGGTCTTTTTGACCTATTTTTATCCTATGCTTTCAGAATAAATACAAAGAACATAGCAAGAAGCAGCTTCCACATGGGTCTTATACAACCCTGCCGGAGACACGAGACACTGCTCATGTGAAAGAGGTGACCAAGAATGTCAGTGAGGTAAGTAACTGGTGTGATAACGATTTGTGGTGAGATTATTATTTCCTGCCTATAATTGATTAGACTGTTGCATGTTTTAGTACACATGCAACAAGTTTAGTCTCATCGTAAAATGCCCAAGTAGTCAGAAGAGGTTAATTCCTACCAGAATGAGACTTTAACAAAGAGCTAAACACATTTTATTGGGAATCTGTTGAAGTACTCTGGAGAAAAGTGACAGGCTGGAGTGCTAACAGGTGCCCTTAATTCAGATTTTATTTTTTGTAGAACACAGTTTAAACACAAATCATTATCTCCAAATAGCAAGCTTTTGTAATCTGAAGTGCAAATGGTGACTAACAAGCTGGGGACCATACATATTGGGACTGAGTAGACTGCATTTTATCTGTCTTAACCATTTCATTTACCTCCCTGTGAAATTAAAAAATCACACGTGGCCCTTTTTGCTCTTAACAGACAAACTACAAAAAGAAGTTTGTGAAGGAGAAAGGCAAGTCTAATTATTCTGTTATGCTGGAGCCTCCTGAAGTGAAACATGCCATGGAAGTTGCTAAAAAACAGAGTACAGTAAGTTTGGCTTGTGTTTTCATGAATTAAGTAGCTTCTGTAAGCAAATTCAGTCACAGTCAGCTGACAAAAACAAAAGTTCAGATACTTCTGGATTTCTTCCCAGGCTCCGTGTTCGGGTACAGTTCTGAAAGATAAAGCTGCAAATACTTACAAATGTAACATTACACTGAAATAAAGGTTTTCTTTGAAAATCATATTTCTATTTAATCACATGGTAGGATTTAAAGTAATCTAGTGATTAAAAAAACACACAGTAATTTTTTTCTTTCCTTCAAATACAGACAGAATTACATAAGCTTATTTCTTCATTTGTAAACAGCTTGCAAAAACAGATTCTCAAATCCATTCCTTGTGAAATTTTATTTTTAAAAAATCTCAGGCACTTTCCCAGCAACATTGCTGTGACCTTATTAGGTATATTCTTCATGAACAAACCTCAGTAATTTTCTTTCCTCTGTCTATCATTATGGATTAGATTGAATACAAGAAAGATGCCAAGTCAAAGCTCCACTACACACCTATAGCAGATCGACCAGATATTAAGAAAGCAACTCAGGCTGCCAAGTTAATTAGTGATGTAAGTGTTTTTTAAAGCTTTTGTATAATTCTTTATCAGTACTTTTGCTATTAAAAACAGTGTCAGTAAAATAATTAAAAGGGAATGTCATTAGTACTAAACTATATTTTTTTCTTTGTTAGATTGAATATAAAAAGCGTGGAGAAGCTGGCATTGGTGTAACCATGCTGGGACGTCCAGATATTGAACTGGCAAAGGAAGTGTCCAAGCTAACTAGCCAGGTAATAACAAAAAGTTTCTGAAACTTTGAAGCAGGGAGAGAAATCAGACATGATATTAACTTATAGAGTAATACTAATATTATAACTGAAATTATTTCTAGATTAGGGGATAAGGGAATCTTTTAAAGGGGGCATGTTAAAGTAAAAATTAAATCCAAATACAAGGTATTTCTTTGTTAACTAAGCATTGAATTGAGAGTCTGATTCTGCTCACAGTGATTTCACATGTGATTCACCACTTTCTTATAGTCATTGATACCTCTGCAATGCATACAAGAAGGGTCAAGACACTTTCCCACAGACTAGGCTGGTAGACAATTGTGCCCAGATGCTGGCTTCAGTGGGAACAGAAGGGACCCCTCTGTACAGGCTAGAGAGAGCATTCGTAAAAGTGGGGAGATGGGGCATTTAATTTGTCTGTATTTTATTTGTTTTCTTTTCTAATACTCACTTTCTTTTAAATCTTCTATCATCTCTAAAATCTTTTTATGTTTCCATGTTCTTAAAAATGTCATTTATAGTTCAACAATGTCCAGTTTCGAATTTTTATGGAATATGGAAAGTTAAAACATAGAGGTATACAGGTACCTGAATAACTTTGTCACTTAAAAATTTGTATATTCTGGTAATGCTGAAAACAGTTGGTATGCAGAGAGTTAAACTGGCCTTCTTACAAGGCGCTGTTGGTTCACAGTTGCTTGGTTGGGTAAATCTGTATGTCCTGAAGTTTAAAACTGAGGACAATCATTAGCTCTACAAGCAAGCTGATGGATTTCAAAAAAAGGTTGCCTAAAAATTAAGGATAGTTGGAAATAGAAATAATGTTTTGAAAAAGCCTAGAAACTCTAGTACCTGTCTTGGTGAAATGGACACAAATATGTTGCTTATTCACTTGTGTGGTACATTTTGAAAAAAATAAATTAAACCAGGCACTTCTCTTACATTAAAAATGTTGAATAGCTTTTCTTCTGACTTACTAAATGTCAGTAATGGACATATAGAATCTGCTTAAAACAATACTGTGACAAGATCTTTTAACTAATAAGGCTGAAGTGCTAGCCATGTTCTCTTTTTTTTATCTTTTCTGGGTATTGGCTTTAAAAGAAGCAGCCTTTTACCTAACTCTTATCATCCATCCCTTATGAGATGAGAATTCAGGTTTTTTCAGCCTCTTTCTTTCTCCCTTGTGCCTTTAAAAGAACCTTCTATTTTGAAGTTAATATGCTATGTTAATAGATGCTTGCTTACTTTAATATAATGGTCATATTCTCCGACCAGTCTGAAGCATACGCTCGCTATTTTCTGTGGTAATTTTTTCCACCAGGACCTCAGTTCAACTTGATTCTTTCTCACCACTTCATGCTTTAATCCTGTAATTGTTTGCATTTCTGATCTTGCTTTCTTGCTACGCATTATAGGCAGAATACCTCAAACGACATATGAGAGGGCATGGAGCTGCATCTTATGATACACCATGGATGAGAACCTTTAAGAAAGCTAATATGCTAAGTAGTCATGTAAGATAATTTTAAGTGACGCATCTGGGAATGCCATTTTTGTGCATCTGTCTCTTGCTTGTGTATTATCTTGCAATTCCGAGCTGTTAAAGGGTTTATGATGCACCAGTTTCCCTGGCGTTGTGTCAAAGGTGTTGAATGTAGCAAAATTTGTGAGACTGCTCATTTAGATGTGAACTCCTTTTTTTTCCTCTGGAAAGACAGTGCATGGGAATTCTGTGGGTGGGGAATTTCTCTGTTTCAGAAACACCACACAAAATGGTACTATGCCCTTCATAATGGTTTTAGAGGTTCCAGTATTTTTATGGAAGTTTCTGATCCACTCATTCGGTGTGAAAACTTACCTTTTTCACCCCAAAAACCTAAAACCAGACATATAAGCTTGAGTTGGTTTTCCTGAAACTGTGAGAAAAATGGAAATATGTGTGTATGAGAAACTCAAACAATGGTTCTGGTAATTTTTAGTGAACAGTCATACCCTATGCTTTCCATTCGCACCAGAACTTCATTTTAACTATTCAAACTTCTATTTAAACTTCTTTTAAACTCTTCTGTTTACATCATGCTGGAATGACGTAATGGAAGTGTAGTGTATGACTGAATCGGCCCCAGAGCCTCTGAGAAGTATACCCTGTAGTGATTTGAGGACACATAGTTTCTTGTATTTCTTGCCATCTCGAAACCTTTGGAAAATAGAAAAGCGATGGCTGCAGAGCAGTTTTTGAGGTGGCAGCAAACAGATCTGTGCCATTTCAGTTTTTTACATGTATTTCCAAATGAAAAAAAGGGGGATTATGTTTTTTCAATGTCTAGCCATGCCTGCTGCATGTAACTGTCGCATGTTTCAATGTCAACCACTGTACTTGTCAGGAAAAAAAGAATCTTTTCAGTAGAACCAAGGATTCTTAAACTGAACAGTTGAACTGCAAGAAAAAGAAGAATTGCATTCAGTGATGAGATCCTCCTTTTTCATGCTTTTTCTCCAATGTTAACCAGTTCTCTTACTCTGATAAACATGCTTTAATGAGATTAATTTGGTCCTGAGAGAAAAATAACTATCATAGAGGCAGTAAGGGAGAAAAAAATAATTGGCATAATCTTTAACTTTTTTTCTCTTAGACATTTCTTCACATAAACAACTTCTTTATAAAGGACTATGTCCAGTTTGTTTATCCACTTGCTTTTTTTTAGTTGGATTTCATCTTCCTATCTGACATGCTTGCTTTTAATTTTGCATAGGTCTTCCAGTAACGTTTCGTCTGGGCTTAAAAGTGAACTGTTTGGCATGATGGTCTGATCTTGGTCATATGTTCCGTAGCTTGCAAAACTTAACAGATTCTAGTATATTTCTGCTTGATTTTAATTTTTGTGAGGTTAGAAGCAATACTGATTCTTTTATGTCAAAAATGTTAATATTCTTTGTTTTCTTACAGCAGCTATATAGTTTGTGGATTTGCCTGTTTCACTGTGTGTTTTATCTGAATGTTGGCATATTTTGCAAAGCAAAAGAGCAACAGTGGTATCCAGCATGAACCATATAGTGGTGTGTAGACACAAATATGACAATGAATTCAAAGTGTAAAATGTGATTGTGGCATGTGATTTAATTCTGCATTCAATCATCTTTCTTCTTTTACTAATATAAAAGTATCTGTTTACATTTCTGTAATTGTAATAAAAAATCCTCTAGCATGAGTCAGCTGTTCCTCAACTTAGTTATCAGTTCTTCAGCATTTTATTTCTTTCATTTCAATTTTCACATAAATATCGCTTGGGAGATCAGGGTTTTTTCTGAAGGGCCATTAATCCTTTTACCTCCCCAGCCACAGTCTTCTATTTTCTGCATGCTTTTTGTAAGTATTATCTTGGTCCTGAACAAGATCAAATTCTTTCAGAAAAACTGATGACCGTTGTCGAGTTCTTGTTCTTAGACCAGGGATGGGGGTTGCTAGCTTATTTAGTATAAAGTATCTCCAAGGAAATGTGGATTGGTAAACAGAAGGAAATGTTGCCTCACATGTTTCCAGACCCAGCAGAATACTACTGCAGGGCAGACATGACAAATCCTCAGAATTGTTCTACTGATGTTTACTCTAATGGTGATGACCATGCATACTAACTATGGGATCCAATTAGATTAGCCAGAACTTAATCTTTAATATTTCAAGTTTTTCTTGCAGTCGTCAGTAACTCTTCTGAAACAATTTTATGCATCTCTGATAGCAAAAAAAAAAAAGTAATAAAACCAAAATATTCCTGGTCGAACTATCCCCTCTGTAGGTTTACACGGAATGGTGAGGAATTAGCCTGTAGCTGCACCTGCAGGAGTGGGATGGGACAAGTCATGATGGATGAAGGACTTGCCCTCATTTAAGTCATTAGCAAAACTCTTATTCCTATCAACATTTCTGTGCCTTCAGCCTGGGTCTGCTGGAATATTATGGCTTACATCACTATGATTTACCTTGCTGATGCTAATGTGGTTTGGAAGTGTTACTAAGCCTCCTGTGTAATCTAATTCCTAGTCATTAATTGTGTCACTATTCTGTTTGTGATCGTTAATGTCCTTCTTCATCTCCAATTTATACAGAACACAATATGTGTGTAACATTATATATAAAAGTATTTGATATAGTGCCATCTTCAGTGCTCGTATGTCTTGGGGCAGTTTTCAAAGCTCTTATTTCTCGAAGAAGTACATAAAAAATTCTTTTAAATACTCTTTATACTTGTGTCAGTTTTTGTGTCTTTGTGAAACAGGATATCTTTTATCTATGCACGGTTTCCATCAAGTGAAAAATTTTTCATCTCTGAGAGTCAGAATTTGGCTGTATTTTGTCAACATATTTCTCTTGACTATGATGTCTGTTATTTTTACAGTAAGGAGATGTCACCTGTGCACTAAAAGAAAAATTGAAAGTGGTGTTTTGTAAATACAGATGTATATTTTCTTTCCATGTCAGGTCATTTTTAAAATAGCCTTTATTCCAGTGGATGCCTTCAAGTTACCACGTTTTCATTCTACTGCTTACCATCAGCATTGAAGTAGGGTCTCTTTGCCTTCCGCATCCAAACAAGTGAGTACTCAAGAACAGTTGTAATACCTGGTTGTTTTTTCATTTAGGTGAAGTACAAGGAGAATTTTTCCAAAGAGATGGGTAAAAAGCCAAAGTATGATTTAAAGGAGGCTAAAATCTACAAGACCATGAAAGATGCTCACAACATGGCTAGCGAGGTATGTTTACTTCCGCTTCTCCTCAAGGGAAATGAAAAGTTTCAAATTTCTTTAACCAAGACCTCCTTTATGTTATTAATACATTCAACATCACAGGTTTTATTAGCAGTCGTCTTTTCTGAGATTGTTTGTCCTCTCTTACCTGCAGGTGAAATACAAGGCGGATTTAAAGAAACTTCATAAGCCTGTCACAGACATGTCTGAATCGCTGATCATGAACCATGTCCTGAGTACAAGCCAGCTCGCCAGTGCTGTAAGCTCATTAACTAATCCCAGATCCATTTGATTTTTCCATTACTATAGAGTCCATTCTGAATTGATCTCTGCTAACTATTTCTGTAACAATTACTCCCTTGGTTATTGTTCACGGGACATCACCTGGTAGTGATCTCTTCCTCTACTTTCTAATGAGTATTTCCTAGTTAACTAGCCACTTTGCCATATTTGAACTCTGGGAAGTGAAATCTTTATTAGCTGTAGAACTGCTAATATTTTAAATCCTCTAATAATTATTAGTGGATTGATTCTTTATTACATTTTAACTGATTGCATCACACTAACAAATACCATTTTCTTCTTTTTTTACTTTTTTCTTTACTGCTTACTATATTTAAAAATTTTTTTGTCTGTTTTTTCATTTCATGTTTATGTTTAACATCCCCCTGTTGTAGATGTACAGAATTATGCCTAACAAAATACTTGATAATTTTACTGAGAAAAAAAGAAAAATCATTATTGCCTGGCGCAGCCTTTTCATGTATCTGCTGTGTTTTCTTTGTTCTTTTCCTTTTTTATTCCTGGTTTTGAAAAAATCTTTGTTGCAATCAGAATGGTCAAAAAAATACCTGTTCATCCACATCTTTAGAAGTCGTATCTGATACTGGGAGTTAAACTTCTTGGTTTTGTTTTGCTTTTTGTATCTCTAATTTCTCTTTGATGTTCCATTGAAGTGTTGCTTTGATTGGACCTAAGAAGTAAATTTGCTGAGGGATTTTTTTTTTGTTGAGATGATTTTTGACACCTTCCCTTCAGTACCAGTACAAGAAGCAATATGAGAAGAGTAAGGGTCACTACCATGTGGTGCCAGATAATCTTGAACAGGTTCATCTAAGGGAGGCATCAGAACTACAGAGCCACGTAAGTTGGTCGTGTGTTTCTCATTAACCCCACTCACTGACTACCAGTCGCCGTCACTGAAGTCTTCCTGGCAAATTCTCCAGTGTATAACAGTCTCTATCTGCTTTATAAATGCTCCACATCTGAGTAAACAAGTCAATGAGAAATATTTGCACACTGGCAAGATCAGAACACACATAAAATATCCGCATGATTTCTTCATTCTACAGTAAATCTCAAAGTTACTTATGTTTGTTGTACATGGATCTTTTTACACAGTATAATACATTTATCGGGATGATTTTGTCTGTAGAAAAAAGGACCCAGTAATCACAGAAACTGGAAACTGAAAGGAGTAGGGTTGTTGCTGACAGTGTATTTTCAACTGCTTTATCTATTCTAGCCTCAAGTGATACAAAGGAGAGGTCTGCCATTCTTTTACTGCGTCCAAAATTGCCTTGACCAAAACAATACCTCCTGCTGCTGTTAAATGTCTCTGACACTTTTTCCCTCTGGAATACAGCAAATGGTGATCATTCCAGAGAAATTCATAGTCTGATTTGGTCTCTAATCCTTTCTATTTGAGGTGTTTATTGACTGTAAAGCAAGAGAGAAATTACTGCTAGAACACAAAGGGCCATAGTTACTGTTCTGCTGCATGGCATGGAAGAGCAAAAAGGTTACATAGCAAAGGGCTATAAGAAAATCATTATTAATCAGTTTGTAGTTGAAGTTTAAGTCACTGCTTGTTGCTCCAGTTTGAGATCCAGATCTGTCTCAGCCAAAGACATAGCATTACCTTATGCAGCAATCTGAAAACTGATGCCCTAAAGGCTGGATACTATAACTTGAAGCAAGAATGTATTCATCCTTGTGCACATTTTACTTCCTGGATGCTCATGCCCAGAATTAGCAAGTGGTTAAACTGCATCTGTTCAAGCCCTGCCTCTAACACTCCAGCAATCCATTAACGTGTAACTGGCTGAACTCAGCCAGGGTCATGAGTAGTCTGAGTGCCTTCAAGTTAGAGTTTTACAGCTACCTGTCTTCCTTCTTGTGATCAGTAAATTCTTGAAATCTGAGCTGATACTGCTTCTTCTCTGCCACAGGAAATAAATCAGTAGGCCACACACATTTTGCTGCAAGCCTGACCTTTGTTTTTACATGTTATGGTCAATAATAATGGATTTCAGAAAGTGAAACAGTATTAGACATTCTTTTTTTTACCACAGATCTGTTGACCAAAGTAGGCACATACTAGTCAATGAATTGGTTCCTTGATTATTTAGGAGGGTAACTTTTTGCTTTTCTTCTCAGGTGAAATACAGAGAAAAGTATGAGAAGGAGAAAGGAAAACCTATGTTGGACTTTGAAACTCCAACATACCTTACTGCAAAGGAATCTCAGCTCATGCAGAGTGAGGTACGGTTAAAATCAATACTGATAGACTAAAAAACTTTAAAATTTATTTTTTATACTTAAACTTTCACAGCAATTTAGACAGGCAATTATACTTGCATCTTGTGCATGCTGATACACTGAAAAATTATAGTTATATCACATTTCTTTATATTGGTTATGAAATATTGCTTTTAAAATTCATGAAGCTTTCCATGTCATGATGAAGTGTGTATTATCTGTAATTTTTTGTCAAGAAGCTGTCAGTAAATGAAGCGTAAGCAAGTCTTTGAGTCTTTAGAAGAAATGTAATATGAAATACATTTCACTTAAACTTTTGCAACATGAGTATAGTATGTGTGTCAGTTATCATAGTCCATAGAAGGTATCCTGGTTATTCTTTTCACCTCAGAACTCTATTTTTGAGAAACCCATTTATTTGCTGTTTGTCTCTACTGTCACATTGTTCTTCACTGACCTGTCATTCTTTTCCTCAAGTAGTTCTTTTCTGTTTGTTTGAAGCATAATCTTGTTCTGTCACAGATGAAGGCTCGTACATGCTGAAAAACAGTTGTATAAGGCCATTAGTCATTACGTTTGAGTGATTGCATTGAATGTTTTCTCTGCAAGTACAAATAAGTAGAAAAAGAAAAAAAAAAAATTCAGGGTCAGGTCATATTTCCATTGAAAGTAAGGAGCTGTTTCATGGGCTTGAGTAGAAACAGGTTTTACTGCTTTAGGTGCCCACGGCATTGACTGTAGCAGATTGTCATTGTGGCATTATTATCAAACCACTGCTCCATCCTCCCATTAGATTTTCACATAATTAGAAATACTGTAATAAATATTTGCTATTTTGCTTTTTTTCTTCTTACTCTCATTAGAAAGAATATAAGAAGGACTTTGAAGAGTCCATTAAGGGCAGAAACCTTACTGGCTTGGAGATTACACCATCCTTATTACATGTCAAATATGCAACCAAAATAGCAAGCGAGGTAGCAGTTATTCTGTGCTTATTTCCTTTGCCAAGTTAAATAATTCCACTAAGTATTTTCAGCAGCATTTCTTCTTCACCACTTTCTTTTTCCTAACCATTCACGTTAAGCATGTTTACATATATTTTGTGTTGTGATCTAATTTGTTGTGGACATTTATTTCATTGTTCGTTAGCTGTATTCATATTTACTGTGTCTCACTCTGACATTTGTGAGCCTAACTGTTCCATAGCAGGGTGTATATGTGTGTGCCTTTGCAATTATCTTGAACAATAATTACTATACTTTATTCTGTTGCAGTACTTCTTATATAACCCTATACAATATTCTTTGTTGGTTTAAAAAAATCTTTTTTCTTTTGGAGCTTTTGGCATTTTTTTCTTTTTTTTTTTTTTTTTTTAATTTTTGCAACAAAGTTGTAGAGTGTAGAACTCTCTTTAGTGTGGCTTTGCAGTTTTCATTTTCTTCTGCAGAAAGAGTACAGGAAGGATCTGGAGGAAGGTGTGAAAGGTAAAGGACTAACAGCTTTAGAGGAGACTCCAGACATGTTAAGAGCGAAGAATGCAACTCAAATCCTGAACGAGGTATGTCAAAAGCTATTAGGAAAATACCTGAATGGATGTAACAGCCTCCAACTGATAAACGTTTATGGCTGTATAACACTAGTATGAACTTGGTCATTCCCTAGAAACTCTTGAGTAGAGAGAAAAAAAGAACGTGTATGGGTGACTAAGGGTAAAGCTGGCAGCCTGAACTTTTAAGTGAGCTCTTTTCTGGCTTTGCAGTTACTGTCAGGAATATAGGTGGGAAACAGGTGCTGTGATCAACAGTCAGATCAGTCAAGGGATAGACTAAACCAGCATTGTGATGCAGCAAAGCTAAGCGTAGGGACCAGAGGTGTCAGTTTTGTAAACTAGCCATCTTCGATCAGGAGCAGTTACCAAGGATTAGGAACCAAGGACCAAGGCTGAGGAAACAAGAAGCGAAGTGAGAGATCAGAAAGGGACTACAATGAGGGAACCAGAGTGGCATACTTCTGCTTTGGGAGGCATGCTGTGCAGCAAAGAGCTCTTTTTGAATGCTTTATGCTTGATGGGTGAGTCAGAAACACCAGCCGTGCTCCTGAAGAGTTCCCCCTGCCCAGGACTGATGCGCAGTTGGCAGTTGCAGGACTGAGGGCCGAGGCACTTCCCCACTTTGATGGAAAGAGGTGGCCAGCAGACAGTCAGGATGCAAACCTAACAGCTACTTTATTTACGTAGTGGACTGGTATAATAAGTATTTTGTAGTGGTTGTTTTCATAGGATAAGATTAGCTCATATTTTAAGAGCCTTAACATCACCAGGCTGAAAGCTGAAAAAAAGTAACTTTTTAGTGTTACTTACGATTTTGCTTCTCAACAAAATACTCAAAAGATAAGCATCTTTACTGACAACAGCATTTTGTACTTAGTAGTGCAGAGTTACTGAGTTATTCAAAGAGTGTTACCAGAATATTACGGATATAGTCAGCTAACTTCAGCAGAGTTGGCATAGAGAGATATGAATTATACCAATCTGTACAAAACGAATCTTGTAGACCTTAGTGGAAGCTCTCTTTGGGAAGAGTGGCTGCTGCAGCACTGAGCTTTTAAGGAGGGTATTCATTCCAAAGGGCCCAACATGTCACAGAGAAACCTGACACCTTGCATTTTTGGACGTGCTCAGTATGAAATGTCTGTGACTACTCTTCCCTACCACATGGATTTCATACACTACTGGCTCTCTGTTGCCTCTTTCCTGTACAAGTTATTGTTTTGCACCAATGACTGATCACCTAAAGGATCTTACACTTTGAGATTACTGGTAGGAGAAGGAAGAGTAACCTTAATACAGCTGGCCAGTAGTGTGCTCCATTTACTGCTGGAGAAGGGCTGTTTGTTCTCAAGTCATAAAGTACACACTTTAATGACATAATTTGTGTGCTTAGTTGTGAGTTTATATTAGTAGTATTCTTATTTTGTGGTGTAGTCATGAAACTATCTGAATGCTAAGGGTATTGCATTCACATTGACTGTGAATATCTATTTACTGTCTTCATCTGCAGAAAGAGTACAAAAAAGCCTTGGAATTAGAAATCAGAGGAAGAGGTCTGACAGAATTGGCTTTGGAGACACCAGATTTTGTGAGAGCAAAGAATGCCACTGACATTGCCAGCCAGGTCCGTGTGAATAACTCATATACCACATCTGATGTCTCCTTTAAAGGAAAATTTATTAACAGTTTTTTCTGATTAAACCAAAGGAAAATTGTGTCAAGATATGATTAAGGCACCTAACTGTGAGCTTTCCCCAACAGATCAAATACAAACAATTGGCAGAAATGGAGAAAGCTAACTACACCAGTGTTGTCGATACTCCAGAGATTATTCATGCCCAGCAGGTCAAGAACCTTTCGAGCCAGGTATCTTGAGTGAAGTGATCTAATCATTGTTCATGTGGGAACCTCGAGTGGATACTAATTTGGAGCACCTAAATAACTACCTGCCGCAACATTCAGGAGATACGCCAGAAAAACAAATTTCTCTAGAGCTGTGACATGGCATCTTTTACTCTAAAATTCCTTTTCAATATTGCAATGGATTTATTTTAATACTGTGTAAAATGAAACAATAATTTTTATTGCTTTTGCAGTACCAAAGCTAGTTTTGTTCTAAGTAGATTTAGCTTAGTTTTCCTACTCCTCAATAATCTAATGTTTAAAATAAATCTTACACAGAGGCATAATCTGAATTTATATCAGACACAGAAGTACTCATATTTCCATAAAGATGGGAATTATACAACAATAAGTAATGCCAGATTGTTTATTACTGCTTTTGTACTAATGGGATATATTTTGTATTTTCTATCAGAAAAAGTATAAGGAAGATGCAGAAAGGACCATGCCGTACTATGTGCCTGTAGCAGACACACCAGAAATGCAGAGAGTCCGTGAGAATCAGAAGAACTTCAGCACAGTACGTATATAAATAATAAACACTGTTACTGTCAAATAATAAAAAATGTTCAGCTTTTTTCATTTAATAAGGTCCCAATATCACAATCTAATCCCAACTAGGCTGCCTTTATATTCTCCGGCATCTTCAGTTGGAAGGTCCGCTATGTATGCAGCAGCACACTTATGCATTACACAGGGAACCAAAATGGTTCTGTAATTTTCTTGAAAAAAACTTTCTACTGCAGTGCTTTGACAATTCCTTTGCAAGTAGTAGAGAATTGTACTTACAGAAGTTGTCTGTTGTTGGCAGTGGGACTACCTGCAAAACTGTATGGTCAGTGACAGAACTCCACAATCTGAGTTGAAATCTTTAACTTTCATTGTTGAGACTTAATTGTTTTAGAGACGATCTGGCACCTTTCAAGATTTTTTCAATGAGTCTAGTTAAGGATCTCCTATTGCTAATTTAAGTAAAATTACTTGTAACTGTGGTACATCTTTATATCACTAATGGTGGTGTTAAAATGACCTCCTTATAAGGTGTACTTGAAAATTATTTTTTTTTTCTCATCTTCAAAGAAAGCTCTGTAAGTAAATTTTTATGGCATACAGTCAACATTTGACATTTTGCTTTAACTTTTTCAACAGCTTCAGTATCAGTGGGACCTACAGAACAGTAAAGGAAAAGTTACAGTTGTACAAGACACACCAGAAATGCTGCGTGTGAAAGAAAACCAGAAAAATTTCAGCTCGGTATAGTAATTTTCTGTTTTCAATTCTCATTCCAAAAAATGCAATTTAGTATGTTTAATAAAATAACTATTTTTGGCTCTTATCTTGCAGGTACTTAGGTTCTTGATGTGCTTAAATACGTATAAGAACTTTTTCAAACAAAGCTGATTTTATTCTAGGTAGATTTAGCTGATTTTTGCTACCCCTTTTTATCTACTGTTTTTTTGTGGAGTGCCCTGATTGCACTCTTTCACGCATACATAGCTGTGATATAGTTAAACGATCAATCCTGTACTTAAATTGGTATTACTAGTATCCACCTTTCTTTTGTCCTGTTACCATGTACGTAGTGTATTCTTGTTGTGTTGCAACTGTCTTCTTTCAGTGAAAAGTGAACTGTCTGCCTGATTTGTTTCACATTTCATGTGTTACCATGAAGTGCCTAGTCTGCTGTTTCATTTTGCCACTAGCACCATTAGCATAGTAAGTAACTAAGTGGAAGACATTTGTGTAAAACATAATAAAACAGATTAGAACAAAAGGAACAAATTAGAACAAATACTAGTCTTCAATCCTAAAATCAGCCTACAAATGTTTTGACATTCTAATTTAAAATGTATTACAACAAATACAAATGATCAGTCCCTTTTTTGCACAAATGACACTTGTAGTAGGACAGACTGCGGACAGGTAATAAGGCAGTCACTGGAGATAATCCTCCAAATTTCTTTCAGCCTGCACTGTTATGTACAAATCACTGTCATGAGCCCGTATTCACTCTCTAGAAGAAATAATGTTGTGTTTTGTATGCTTAACCTCGTTGTCTTCATTCTAAATATTAAGATTTTATATAAAGAAGATATTGGGACTGGAACTACTATTGAAAAGACACCAGAGATGCAGAGAGTTAAACGAACCCAGGATGCAATTAGCTCGGTACAAAAGAATTTATTTTTAATACTCTACCAGTGCTAATTCAACTTTATTATTATTATTCCCCCTCTTATTTCTTTAAATGTTGCTAACAGTGGTTTGGCAATAATCCATCCATCTAAGGGTTACTTTCTAAAAGTTTTTGCCTATTCTTGTTACTTAAACAGTAATCTTTCTAATGATTAACATTGAATTTGTTACTTACAATCCATTTCTAAAACATCATTTTTAATCTCATCCCAAACACAGTTTATTTAGCACAGAATCAAAGAATCATTTAGTTTGGAAGGATCCTCTTGAGATTATCTACTCCAACCCCGCTGCTCAAGCAGGATCAGCTAGAGCAGGTTGCCTAGGACCATGTTCAGTCGAGTTTTGAATATCTCAAAGGATGGAGACCCCACAACCTCTCTGGGCAACCTATTCCAGTGTCTGGCCACCCTCACAGAAAAAAAAAAAAAAAAGAAAAGAAGTTGTTTTCCTGTATTCAGATTGAATTTTCTGGTTTTTTTTTAATTTGTGGCCATTACCTCTTGTCCTGTCACTGAGCCCTACTGAGAAGAGTAGCTCCCTCCTCTTCATTCCTTCTCCCTGCATATTTATACATGTTGATAAGTTCCCCCCAAGCCTACTCTTCTCGAGGCTGAAGAGGCTCTCACATCAAAGATGCTCCTGTCTCTTACTCATCTTTGTGCCCCTGCACTGGACTTGCGCCAGTAACTCCATATCTTGTACTGGTGAGCCCAGAACTGGACACAGAACTCCAGATGTGGCCTCAGCAGTGCTGAGTGGAGGGGAAGGTTCACCTCCCTTGACTTGCTGGAAATGCCCTTAATGCAGCTGAGGAGGTTGTTGGCCTTCTTTGCCATGAGGGTGCACTGCTGGCTCACGGGCAGCTTGTTGTCCACCAGATCCCCAAGGTCCTTCTCTGCAAAGCTGCTTCCCAGACACTCAGCACCCAGCATGTACTGGTGCCTGGGGTTATTCCTCCCCAGGTGCAGGACTTTGCATTTGCCCCTGTTGAACTTCAGGAGATACCTCTCAGCCCATTTTTTCAGCCTATTGAGCTCCGTCTGGGTGGCAGCAGAACCCTCGGGTGTATCATCCACTCCTGCCAGTTCTGTGTCATCTGCAAACTTGCTGAGGGTGCACTCTGTCCCAGCATGCAGGTCACTAGTGAGGATGTTAAACAGTTTTAGCCCCAGCGTTGACCCCTGGAGTACACAACTGCTGTCTCGCCTCCAACTGGTCCTTGTGCCACTGGTCAAAATGCTCTGGGCCTTGCCATTTAGCCAGTTTTCAGTCCACGTCACTATGCGCTAATCTAACCTGTACTTCATTAGCTTATCTGCGAGGATGCCAGGGCAAAAAGTGTGAAAAGCCTTACTAAAGCATGTCTCGTAAAGCTTTTATAGTATATAAAAAATTGTAACGCTCTAAAATTGGAATAATTTTATGTATTACTTTTCTTTCGAAACTTGTAAATCTTTTTCATGCTTTTCTGAATGCTGACATCATTTGAGTGTAAAAGATACTCAGCCAATTTGTTTCCTGCATGGTATGTTACATACGTTCTTGTGAAATGCTATTCTTTTTTTTTTTTTGTTATGCTAAAGTAGAAATGCAAATAGCACTGTAATTGTTCAAATGTTGTATGATGACTCCCACCTTTGTTGAATATGATAGATTTTTACAAATCCAAAATTCTTCTTTCATTGGTAGAAAGACCAAATGGTATCAGATTCAAAGGTATTTGCACTTGGTTTTGGAAAACCCTTTTAGTAAAGTACCATTCACAGTGACATCCCTTCAACAGCTAAAGTTACCTTCTAACAGATTGCTTGTAAAGATGATGGGAAAACTTTGACAGCAGCTCTCTGCTCATGTTAAAGCCAATGAGGTCTTTTAAATTTTCAGTCTTCTTGAGATCAAGATAATGCTCTTCGTGTATCCACATATGAATCTACGTGCCTGTTTCACATTAGGCTAAGATTTTTAGAAATTATTTTAAATTTTTAATATCACAATCTTTTGGAACTCTGTGTGAGAAACCTTGAAATGGTTCAGTTCTTAAAAATCAGGAGGGTTGTTCTTGCTGAAATTCAGCTACTGGGAGATTTTATGCTTCAGCTGAAAAATTCTGGCTCAAACGAGACTCTGCTTTTTTACCCTGAGCTGAGTTCTTGTTAAACTGCTTTGTAGATGAGTTTGTTAAGTATAAAGGACATGAGTTTCTTTATTCATGTAACTTCTTACACATAACTGCATCAGCTCTGCTTTAATGTAAGTCCTTTTACTTTTTTCTGATGTCTGCATCTTTGTAGATTAAGTACAAGGAGAGCATTGGAAAAGGCACTCCAATTCCCGATCTCCCAGAAGTGAAGCGTGTCAAGGAGACACAGAAGCACATCAGTTCGGTAATGGCCGATATTTTCTACTTACCTCTATACTCATGCAGAGCTCAAGCTCCGAACTTTGGTAGTGTTTGTGGGTATTTTTTGTTGGAAAGAGAACAGATCTCTTAAATCCCCATATGCAGCAGCAGGGAGTTCAAATATCTGAATTTTGCAGTGACTGTTACAGTTGGCCACTACCCTGTATTACTTCTGTGATCTTTTCAAAACACAGAACTAGAAACAAAAAATACCCAGATGGTGTCTTACAATTAGTCTGAAAGAAATGCATCAGCTGGAGAGAGCTTTGTGGGAAAAAATATTTGGAGCCTTTTTGTAGTCACAAAACCTAGTGACAATTAGAAGTAGAAACGGTACCTGGCTCTTCCCATATCTTGTGAAGTACAGATTTTAATAACCACAACATGCTCTCCTGACTTTGAGCCACTACTGCTTTACTTTGATCTCTGCATACAGAATTGAGGCAGGGTATGGCCTTGTGATTGTTGGTACCTCAGATATTTGCTATACAATGCTGAGGAGCAGTGACACCCATATCTTACGATTTTCCATTCTTGTTTTTACAAGTACTGTTTCCCTTTTGAGCTGTTTATGATACTAATGTTTTTTACAGCTCGCTTTTGCACAATTGAGTTGTTTTTTCAAATTATTCTTCTTTTTTTCTTTTACATAATTTGTTTTCCCTTGCTGTAAGTGCTTTTTGTATTTTTTCATTGTTTCAATGACATCAAGCAGTGAATTATTTTTTTGCTAGCTCTTTTTGTTGTAGGCATTTTACTAGATGCAAGAAGAACCATTAGTGCATTTGTAATGTATTTCTACCTTATTGAGTTTTAAACCAACCCAGGTATCTCCTATGCAACTCCTTTCATGAAAAATGCAGTTTTAAAAATCAAACAATTCCAAGTTAAGTTAAATCTAAAAATATGAGAGCTAAAACTCAATCGTTTTTCTTACTAGAGACTTAAACCAAAGTAAAATTGTGGTGTTCTAAACAAATAGTCACAGAGATCAAAATGAGATTGAGCCCACAACTAAGTATTTTTGTATTAAACGTGTCTATAGAAGGTTCAGCTGTGTGTTAGCACCATAAAAGAAATCTTGAGAAATGTTGGCTGCCTGAAAAATAATACCATTACATTTCCTAAACTAAGATGAACAGCAGAACATACCTACTTTTTGTGCCAGGTCACCAGAATATTTAAGCTTGTGTCCTGCTATAATGAAGTATTCCATTGACTTCAATGTGTTCAAGCACCTCAACATTGATATTAAGCACTTTGCTGAGCTGGTGACTGTACTTAAAAAGATGCACACTGAGTAAAAGAAATCGTGCACATATTTATGTATAATCTCAGATTATATTTACCTATAAACCAGGTAAATTATCTACCCAAATGTACTGTAGTTGTGGAAGGAATGTGATCTTCTCACCTTGTTGGGTACTTGTGTTCTGCAGGTATTGTACAAAGAGGACGTAGGGACAGGTATCCCCACACCTGTCACTCCAGAAATAGAGAGAGTCAAACGCAATCAAGAACACATTAGCTCGGTATTTAAAAAAAATTATAACAACTTATTTTTGCATAACATCCTAACATATAATCTGTTTTCTTCAATGGTTCAGAATCTCACCCTGATGCTGTCTTTTCCCTGGCAATATTTTTAACTCATTTATATTCCACCATTTTGTGGTTTAACTTTTTTTGGTGATTTACAACTTTACATGCATTTCTTTTAAGAACCAAAACTGGAAGTAAGCTGTGAAATTAACGTGGTGTTTTCTCTCCATGTTTGTTTTATCTTAACCCTTTATCTCCTAGTATCTGTAGTTATGTATTTACAGAATAATCAACCATCAGCCCCTTCCTTAATATTTGCCTCTAGAACAAGTGTGAAATTAATTAAAAAGTGATCCTAACACTAAACGTAACTCACAAAACAGCCAGATTTGATGATTTTGCCTGTGTTGAGTGCTTTTTTTGTGGAAATTTTCTTGTACCTCACAGGTGTTATACAAAGAGGGCTTAGGGACTGGCATCCCAACACCGGTTACTCCAGAGATGGAGAGAGTCAAACGCAATCAAGAGAACATTAGCTCGGTATTGCCAAATAAAACAAAACCTACCATTTCAAATGCCAATCAAATCCCTTTTAACTCCTCCATATTAAATTTTCCTTCCAATTCTCTGCTGAACTTTGAACAAACCTTTCTTAAATCACTAAAACTCTGTCAGTATCCTTATATTTTAATTTTTCACTCGGTCTAAATTGTTAATTAATTGTTCCAGCTGTGAGATTTTAACCTCATTTGCTTAAAGCAGTTAAGCAGTACCTTATTTTTCTTCCCAATGAAAAAGCAGTCGGCTGAGTGGTGTCACCTTCCTCCTCAATAACAAAGTCGATCTTTCTAACAGTCTTCAGAATCCCCACGCTGGTTGCACTGCAAATGAAAAATGAACTCCTAACCCTTCCTGAAGCAAAGCAATCATCTAATGCAGCTAGCGTGTGTTGTCTCTTCTCCTGGTTTTGCTGTGTTGGATGTTTTCTGATATCCTACAGGTCTTTGTAAGAAAACCTGGGTGGCATCCCCATATCACTGCAATATGAAAAAAATGACAAAAATTGCATATATAAGGAAAAATTACTTTAGTAATGACTTTCTATCCAGATTGTGTCTACTCCTAACACAGCCCAGTCAGATGACCATTATGTCATAATTTTGTTCTATATTTCTGTTTTAATTAGAGCAGCTTAGGACTAATTTTAACTCACTCTGACCCAATTCAGACATGACCAATATGAAATTCAGTCCTGACTTGAGATTAATAGGACAGTTCAGAGACGTCACTGGTGTTAAATTTTTTGCTATATTTAATTGTCTCTGAGGTCATCACGGCTCTCTTTTATACTGGTGAACCTATTTAGAAATCTTGGAGGCAAAGCTGCTCATTCAACATCTTTTGTTTGAGTAAGGAAACTGCTTTGGGCAAAAAAGACATAAATGCAGAGTTTTCAGGTAACTTGGCACAAGCGGTGCTTGCACGAAACACTCCTGCAGTTCTTGCTGGCATTATTTATATGCACCCAGGTGAGATGACAACAAACCTCATAGTAATATTAGCTGATTATTTTCATTGCTTTTTTTTTTCTAGCCTTTGAACAAGGCTGACAAAACTCTATTTTTCATACTTTAAAGTTTCACTATATTAAATTACTTGTTTTCTCTCTCTCTCCTCCCTGTCTTCCTCTTTCCTTTCCTTCTTTTTTTTTCTTTTTTTTTTTTTTTTTTTTTTTTTTTTTTTTTATTTTTTTTTTTGTTAATACTCCCCTGTTGCCACACAGGTGTTGTATAAAGAGGGGCTGGGGATTGGGACCCCAGTACCTGTAACTCCTGAGATGGAGAGGGTCAAACGCAATCAAGAAAACTTTAGCTCGGTATTTTTTTTTGTAATTTAAGAAAAAAAGTTCCCTATAACTATTTAACATGGAAATTTTCTACTCTCTCTAATTAACTTATAAACATAGAAACATCCCCTTTCTGCTATTAAAATGTTTAGTCATTGTTAGTTACATTTTATGTACTTTTTTAAAAAGTCTTTTTTTAATAATCATAACACTTAACACTTCATGTCCTTTAATTTTTAAAGGTTTTTTTGTGAAGCTTAATGTATTTTGCATTTTTAAAAAACACTGGGTTTCTTATTTGCTTAATTCCATTCCTTCAATGTTTTATTATTCTGTTGAAGTATATCTAAGAATTAAGATGCAGTGTTTCTAGCTATCAGAAGACTTCGTCTGAATTTATCATAATTGTTAACTGTTTTATACTTCCTAATTTTTCCTGCTTTCTAGTGTGTTTGGTGGACATAAAAATTACATGTGTTAATTCCGTCAAATGCAGGGGCTTTTTTTGTTCTTAACTTCTTTTAAACTCCCATGTTACCATATAGGTGTTGTACAAAGAGGATCTGGGGACAGGGACCCCAACACCTGTCACTCCTGAGATTGAGAGAGTCAAACGCAATCAAGAGAACTTTAGCTCGGTATTTTTTTTAATTTAAAAAGCAGCAATTTCCCTTTTAATCTATTTTAAAATAATTTTAACACCAAAAAAATACTCTTGTGTTTCCCTGTAATCAATTTACACAAAAAAGAATATCCTGTTCCCCATGTTTTGACATTTTTTCCTCCATAATTGTTACTTACTTTATTTTGATTAGATCATCTTACTAATGGTAACTTTTAGATTCTGTGTTCCCATCTTTCTTCTGAATCTGAACATATTTTTGTCTTCTTTAATATCTGCTTTTCCTTTTGTTAATCACATCAATCCTTGGTTGTTGAGTTTTTTTCCTGGTTTTACCGCATATAAAAACTAAACTCTCTATTGCCTGATACACATCTGTGGAAACGACCCCAGTATGAGAGTGCTGTGATACATGCCAGTGTAACCTGCTGTGGTGTTTATGGAATGGATAAATGATACAGAATTGATTTCTTTATTCCTTCTGCAATGTATTTGATGCCTTCTTCCTTTAGGAAGTCTTTAATATTGCTGCACAGAGACAGTGGCCCAAATCTTCAGCTGGTGTAAACTGCTCTAGATAGGCTGGAAGCAGAGGTTTGTAGGGTAAAAAAATTAGTAGCATTAGGGTGTTTCTCAGGGCGAGGCAAGTGTCACATAAGATAGGAGAGCACCAGTAATTATAATTTCTCAGGTACCATTTTCACACATCTGCCTTTGTTATGATCGTGTCTCTGTGCCCTTCCTGTAATAAGCAAGCTGGATGCTTTGATGATAAACTCTGGACAGTAAGGAGCGTTTCACTCAGGGAAGGGATGACTCTTCGTTGAGCTCTGCGTGTACAGAAAAACCTTCAGGAAGGCCCATTGGGACCAGGTCCTCCAGTGACTCGAGTACGGTCAGGAAAAGGTTTACCTCACTGCTGGTGAAAAGACAGTAATATACTTCTTTGTAATTTATGTAAGACTTTAATCTTCTGAATACTCACCAGTTTTAAATGTCCACCTTGAGAAGGACTTAGCCAAGTCGGGAAGGCATTCTGGCATCCTGGTAGAAGTCATACTGGTGTATTAGTGTTTAACTTTACCTTCAGGGGTTTAAATTAGTTTTTTATTCTTATGGATTTTTTTTAATCGCTGTGTTTATTCAGGACAGCTCAGAAAAACTTCTCTCATGTTCTGCGTGTTCTCTCAGCAAACAGAGTGTTACTGTTGTTTGTTTGTTCCTTTTTCTTTGTTTAATGTAGCCGTGTTACCCCACAGGTGTTGTACAAAGAGGATCTGGGGACAGGGACCCCAACACCTGTCACTCCTGAGATTGAAAGAGTTAAACGCAATCAAGAGAACTTTAGCTCGGTATTTTTCAATTTGAAAAACAGAAAATTCCCTTTTAATCTGTTTTAAAATTTTTTAACACAGACAAAAAAAAAAATTCTTGTTCCCTTGTAATCAACTTACACAAAAAATAATATCCTGGTCCCTATGAGATATTTACCTCTATAATTGTTACTTACATTCTTGTTCCTCTTTTTTATTACATCATCTTAATAATAACTTTTAATTCCACCTTTCTTTTGAGTCTGATTATCTTTTAAATTTTTTTCTTCTTAAAAAAGACCCTGTTTTTCCTTTTATTAATCACAACAATCCTTGTTTTGTTTTGGGTGGTGGGCTTTTTTCTTGATTTTACTTAATTTACACATGAAAACTAAACTATTCAGCGCCTGATACAAATCTGTGGAAATGACCCCAGTATAACAGTGCACTAATACATGCCAGTTTAACCTGCTGTGATGTTTATGGAATGTGTAGATGAAACAGAGTTGATTTCTTTGTTCCTTTTGTGTTGTATTTGATACTTTCTGCCTTTAGGAGGTCTTTAACCATCTACTATTGCAGACAGTTTTTCTGTACAGCTCCTGAGAAGCAAATGGAGAAAGTATTCTAGCTTTCTGCCAGAAGTCATTGCAGCGTGTTACTGTTTAGCTTTATAGTTTTGAGGAGCATTTTAATTTTTCTCTTTTATTCCAAGCTTTGGCTCACAGCAACCTTGAAAAACATTTGGTCTGTTTTCTCAGCAAGCTGCGTGCTACTGTTGTTTGCTTGTTCCTTTTTCTTTGTTTAATATAGCCGTGTTACCCCACAGGTGTTGTACAAAGAGGAACTGGGGACAGGGACCCCAATACCTGTCACTCCTGAGGTTGAGAGAGTCAAACGCAATCAAGAACACATTAGCTCGGTATTTTGTGGAGGAAAAGAAGTATTCCCTTTAACTCCACTTAAACAGAACTTTTTAACCTTTATTAAAAATGAACCATTCCTTACTTCCATGTAATCAACTTATAAAAACATCCTTTCTTCTTCACTGTACTATATTGTCCAATGTTACTGACCTATCACTTCCATATATGTAATTATTTACATTATCCTAAATATTTTTAACCATTTTGTTCCCTGTTCCAACTTCCTTTTTTTTATATATATGTATGTTGGGGTTTTTTTAAAATCCTATCGTTTTCCTGTTTTAACGCTGTTATCATGGAAGAGAGAGGGTCTGACTTTCTAGCAGGCTTCAGTGGTAGTCTAAAAGCTCCCCTCCACCAAGAAAATGTATTTGACAGAAGAGGCTTCTGTGTTGGATTTGCTGCACCTGCTAAGATGAAACTGTAGCCCTCTTTGCCTTCCGACCCTGCTGGGTGCCATCCAGTCTTCATTGCTTCCAGGGGTAGCTTTTAGGGCATATTAGAGCAGATTGAGCTCCAGCAGACTCAAATATTTGACTTCGTGTTGAGTGTAATTATTATTGTGTTGTGATTATGTTTTTGGGTGCTTCTTGTTACTACACAGGTGTTGTACAAAGAGAGCGTGGGGACTGGAACCCCCACCCCTATCACTCCAGAGATGGAGAGGGTCAAACGCAATCAAGAAATCTGTAGCTCGGTACTTTGCTAAGAAAAAAAGTTCCCTTTAACTCTATTTAAAGGAACATTTTAACCATTTTAATAAATGGACATTGTAACACTTGTTCCCAAACAATGCCGACCCTAGCTCTAAAGCAGCTTACACAAGCGCTGACTTCTTACTCACGTCTTTCTGTGGTTTACAGTGGTGACTTTAACTTCTTAGTTTTTATTGTTTTTTCAGAGTGATTTTAGTGTCCTATTCTAATCCTAAAAACACTTAACAAACGCCACTCATTTTCTCTGCAATGCTGACATTCTTTTTCTTAAAAAAATTATAATTTACATATTCATAACATCCTCAGCCCCTCAATATGGTATTTTTGTGGTCTCATTTATGTAGTACTTACTTACACTATTTATTATGAGTGATCCTGTGCTTCAAAAACCAGTATGCCACACCCTGCCTCTCTAGCAGAATATTCCTAAGTACCTTCTTTAAAAATATATATAATACCTAGGCCCTGAGAAAAAAAAATACGAGAAAAAAATGCCTTAGGCTTCAAGTTTGTCTACAGATAGCTTTTTATTCATTGCTGCTTTCTTTGGCTCCTTTTGTGTGTCTCATAGGTGTTGTATAAAGAAAACGTAGGGAAAGCAACCCCAACACCTGTCACTCCTGAGATTGAGAGAGTCAAACGCAATCAAGAAATCATTAGCTCGGTACTTTGAACAGGAAACCAGTTCCTAACGATCTGAATGAAGTGTTTAACGTAACTGTAGAAGTTTAGTAATCTGTGCTTTCTAACTTATAAAATGAATCTGCCATGTAGTATAAGCCTCCACCTTCTCCGCTTCCATACAAATTGTACTATATTCTCTTTAACACTGTCTGAAGCAGGATTTTATTAGAAGTAGGTTTGACCTTTTTTTGATGGATGGATATTGTTTCTTTGCATTTTTTTTAACCCTTTCTTGCTACTATCATGCTTTCATGCAGCGTTGCTTCCATGGAGGGGCCATTTCTGCATCCTAGTAGGTTAATGGCAAAGCTCCTGTTGCTTCTCTTGAGAGCAGCAGCGTGCCCCAAAGCTAACCCTCCCTAAGTGTCACAATTCAAAAGCTTTATTGTATGTTGGTTTTGTGGTTGGTTTGTTGAGGTTTTTTTGGTGGTGGTGCCTTTTTAATGACATTTGGATACTCCCTTGTATCCTGTAGGTTTTGTACAAAGAAAATGTGGGGAAAGTGACCCCAACACCAGTCACTCCAGAGATGGAGAGAGTCAAACGCAATCAAGAAATCATTAGCTCGGTACCTTAAAAATAGATTTTTTTTTTCCCTTTGTGCTTATATTTTAATAAAGTAACATTCTAACTACCTACTGAAAGTTGATTTTAATTTAAAAAATAGAAATATTTGTTTCTGCAAATTAATTGCTCATCTTCTAAAATAAAATTACTTTAGTGTTAACAGTCTGATCTAGAAATTTAGGCCTTTTCTACAACTCAGTTTGTATAGCTGTGGGCTCTATCCAGATAATCTTAAAAGCTTAGGGTCCTTTGGTGAAGATATTTGCATTTATCTCTCTATGCTTAGTGTTTAAGCTCTCATTGGCTTTTTGGGGGTATTTCACTTTAGCAAAAAACAAACAAACAAGAAACCCAACCACCCCACACCGAAAGATCCCACCTCTTTGACCCACGTGAGGTGGTATTGCTGTGGCAGGTGACTTAAGATGCCTTAAACAGAATGACACAAAAGGCACGAGACTGTTCCTGCTCTGGGTGGCATACCAGCAACAGCATTTAGGTGGCCTGATGGACAGGGGAGATGTGTAGGTGTAACGGCGCAGGGATACCAGATGCCCGTCTTCAACACCCTTCTTTATTTGGCTGCCCAAGGTCAGTGCGGCAACAACACTCCCTCCTCCTTCCCAAAAAGGTCATGAATTGCTTCAAATACAGATAAAACAGCAGATAAAGCATTTCTTAAATAGTTCTCTAGGGCCACAGGCAGCTTCCCCATCATCATAGTTGAAGCTGGATAGAGCCCTTCCTTGTTAACCAGAAAAATAACAAGCTTTTCTTTTACAGTTTATTTTTCTTACCTTCCTCACAACAGTAGATGTTTGGCTTTTGTGCAGTGCTGCGTATCATAATCAGTCGTGACTTTTTTGAAATGTGATAACAAAGTAATAATTTGTATTCAAATCCTTTTGATTTTGGGGGGCGTTTAAGATGCTGGATACATCTTCTGTATCCCACAGGTGTTGTACAAAGAAAACTTGGGGCGAGCAACCCCCACACCTATCACTCCAGAGATGGAGAGAGTCAAACGCAATCAAGAACACATTAGCTCGGTATTGTCTGGAAGAAATAAAGGGGATATGCTAGAGCTCTTTTTTTTAATAACTGACATCTGCCTGGTTTTATTTAACCCTCTAATTTTTTTTTCCTCAAAGTTAGAAAGTCATCTCTTAAAATTATAGTACTTAAAAGATTTTTTTGTCAATTAACTTTTTAATACTATTTTTCCTCTGACCTTTTTTTTTTCTTTCATAATGGATGGTGTTTACTCTAAACCCAGTAACATTACCGTTTTTAATTTGTACATTTGTGACTTTGAGTTACTTTGTGGTCTGTAGGTGGTATACAAAGAAGGCTTAGGGAAGGCAACCCCCACACCGGTCACTCCAGAGATGGAGAGAGTCAAACGCAATCAAGAACACATTAGCTCGGTACTGAAAGAAGACAGACAACTACCTTATATTAAAAATAACCGTTCTGAACAAAAACTCCAATTCTAATTTAGTCTTATGTTCTCAGCTTTCCTTATTTTTGCCTATTTTTCCCTTTGATTTTTAGCTTCTGCTCTAGCAAATAACTTTTTAGATGCTTTAGTTCCCAAGATCTTTTTTACTCCTGCAGTGATGAGTATGCTTAAACAATAACACCATTTACAGAATGAGCTATGAATTATTCCAGTTGATTTGTGGACACCTTTTTGTACCCTGTAGGTTTTGTACAAGGAACATCTGGCAAAAGGAACTCCGACACCAATGACTCCAGAGATGGAGAGAGCTAAACGCAATCAAGAAAATATCAGCTCGGTACGTTCTTTTCAACCAGTAAATGAAAATACATTAAAAAGCAGTATTTCAATCCCTGAGATCCTTACTCAAATTAACATAACTACCTAGCTACCTAGTTTGGAAGTATGAAGTAACCACACTAAAATCAAATTCTTCAATACTTGCTTTTTACTTTCTCCTGCAATTGAGTATTTCTTTCTGTGTGATTAACTGCTTCAGTTTGGGGTTTTTTTTAACAACAGTTGAATTTCAAATAACAAGTCTCTTGCAAATATTGTCTGTTTTTACTGGTCTTACATGGTA
Source organism: Burhinus bistriatus (assembly GCA_013397275.1). NCBI lineage: Eukaryota > Metazoa > Chordata > Aves > Charadriiformes > Burhinidae > Burhinus > Burhinus bistriatus. The sequence goes on from VYXH01010512.1 coordinate 75,798, forward strand.
TGAGATATAAAATGATCATCCTTCAGTAACAGTATATTGTATGTTAGATTTCTGACATTCTATATAAAAACATGGCAAATCTGGAAATGGCCTTCTTTAGGGAGGTTACTCCAGAGGTAAATCCTGACATACCCCATCCTGTAAAGGTTTATATACATAACAGATCACAGAATCACAGAATAGTTTAGGTTGGAAGGGACCATTAAAGGCCATCTAGTCCAACACCACCACCACCCCTGCCATGGGCAGGGACATCTTCAACTAGATCAGGTTGCTCAGAGCCCCAACCAACCTGGCCTTGAATGTTGTCGTGGCTTGATTGATAAATCCAGTAATACAGTATCTGCAAACAAGTGTTTACAGAAGCATGACGCAACTGTTATCACTGAAAAACAAAACCCTACAAACCCAGCAAAAATTGTAGTATTTCAATGATAAATACAGGTCTAACATAATTAGATAATCTGTTTCATACCAATAACTTCAGTAAAGTCAGTGAGGTGCATTTCAGGTATATGAAAAATGTTACCTAGAATATTATTATTCTCCACCTGTTGTTACACGGTTAAAAAAGGCAAGGGTCTTTTAGTTTGGGATCAAGTCCAGAGCTGTCCATGTCTCATAATTATGAAAATGAATTTTGTTTTGCATTCTAATGTTATTCACTAACACAGGTGCCGCTGCTCCCCCCCTTCCGCCCCCCCCTCCTTTTCCAGGTTGTGTGAGCACAGCTCGTTCCTCATGACACCGAAGTAGTTCTGTGCCCTGTGCTCACTTCCTTTTCTCATCCGGCAGGTTCTTTATTCAGATAGTTTCCGAAAACAAGTACAAGGCAAAGCTGCGTATGTACTGGATACACCTGAAATGCGGCGTGTACGAGAGACCCAGAAACACATCTCTACAGTAAGAGCATTTATAGATGTATTTTTAACATGGCAAGTGATTTAAATAAAAACCTTTTTGCTGAGACATTCCAGGGTTGGCAGCTCAAGGACAATGTACGTATACCAAGTTTGGTTAGCCAAATTCTTAAATGCTAAAGGCAAGAGTGACTGCAGGAAAGGCACGTTTGGGCTTAGGTGCTCTCTCATTGCTCTGTGGAGTGGAGAAAGCAAAGCAGTGCACCTCTCCCTAGTAGAAATTCACCTGAGATAAGCAGGAATAAAAATTATTCATCTGAGCTACAGAGAACAGACATTTCATTTTAAATTGCAGGTGAAATACCATGAAGATTTTGAGAAAAGCAAAGGTAGTTTCACACCTGTAGTTACTGACCCCATTACAGAACGCGTGAAAAAGAACATGCAGGACTTCAGTGACATTAGCTACAGGGGCATTCAAAGGCGAGTAGTAGAAATGGAGAGAAAGCGCGTGGACCAGGATCAAGAGACTCTCACAGGTAAGCAGAAGCTAGGTTTTGTAACAATTTGAGAACACAAGCTGATCTGGATGAGTTGTTTTATTTAAGCTCAGCCATAGAAATTCGAATTTATCATTACTTGGAGATGATGTTTCCGTCAGTCCATTTTGAAAATATTCTTACAGCAACTGTAAGTCCTCTGTGGTCTGCCCGTCCCATTCTGCCCAACTTCATAACGTAACACCAGATTTACATCTCTTACTTATATTTAACTTCATCTCTATGCATACCTTAGCTCACTTGATGTAGGTTAAAGTTATAAAAAATAAAAGCCTAATCTGTGCTATAGATTCGAGAAACACAAATACTGCTTGCCCTTTGCTGATTCGCTTTTACTCCTACTCAGGACAGCCATGTCAGAAAATACTCTTTCTCTTACAGGTCTTCGTGTGTGGCGCACTAACCCCGGGTCAGTCTTTGACTACGACCCAGCAGAAGACAATATTCAGTCCAGAAGCTTACACATGATCTCTGGTTTGTTCCGTAGTCTGTACTGTTTGTGCAAAACAGGTTTTAAACTTGTGCAAATCCAATCAGTAAAACTGACACCTTGGGGATGCTAAAGGACAGCTTAGTGCTCCACCTCGGCAAGAACGCAAGCGGAGCCTTACTTGCCGACTTCAGGCACTGCGTTAAACAGAGCCGAGACATTAAAAGTTACGCAGTTCTTGTGAGAATTGATGGTAACCAGAGGAGAAATAGTCTACAGCTCCTCCTCACCAGCATAACTATATTTATGCTAGCTGCATACATGTAGCTAGATGTTTAATATAGCTATTTCTCAAAAAATACATTGTTAATGTTACTATTACATAGATGTGATCTAACACAGGGAGGGAGAAGGTTGTTTCTATAATGCACAGATAGCATGATGCAGTTGCTTACCTGTAACTTGCTGCTTTTTTAAATAACTCTAAAAATACTATTCCTCAGTTACTTTTTTTTTTTTTTT